>MDKH01095572.1:0-16998 GCA_005239495.1 Nicotiana undulata
GAATTTGGAGGTGGAAATTCCCAAAGAATTGAAGAAATTAACATGCGGAGGGTTACGGAATCAGTTAGCTGAATTACTAGGCCGAAACACTGCTCTGGAGCTCTTAGAGGTCTAAACAATGGAGGAAAAATCGAGTTTTGTGATGAAAGATCACGAATGGGCTATTTATAGGACTGCCCAGCAGTTTCCGCACCTGCGACCTTTGGATCGCAAGTGCGGAGTCGCACCTGCGAAAAAAGGGTCGCACCTGCGAAAAAAGCCTAGGCACTGGGGGGGCCGGGGCGGGGGGGTTCTCGCTCTTGCGGACTTTGGATCGCAGGTGCGGACTCGCACCTGCGTGAAATTGGCCGCGCCTGCGATGGGCCTAGGTCCTGGGAAAAGTCGCACCTGCGGAGTCCTGGTCCGCTCCTGCGGAGGAAAGGCCACTCCTGCGAAAGGAGTCGCTCTTGCGATTGATGGCCGCTGGTGCGAGCCTCGCGCCTGCGGCTCATGGACCGCAGGTGCGGTCACACCAGTAAATTTCCCGCCAGCTATGCAATTGCTTGTTTTTTACCCCGATTGGGGTCCGGGGGACCCCTAGGCCCACCCGAGCCCTCGACAAATTATACCAACAAGTCCCAAATCACATGACGGACTGGCTCGAGCTCCAAGAACACTAAAACATCATCCAAACTAGAAATCACTCTCCAAAACCCCTTAGTTTCAAACTTAGGATTTCAAGAAAATTCAAATGGCTCATTAATATGCCGAACGGGTCTATACTGCTCGGAATGACCCCAAATTTTGCGGAAAAGTCATAAATGACTATACAGAACTATTTCCAGTTCCGGAATTCCATTTGGACCAGGATATCAAGAGGTCCAATTCCAGGCTGAACTCCAAATCTTATGAAATTCCGAATTCCAATTTAGGTGCCGAAATACTCCCACGTCATTAGAAACCCGAGGCGAACACACTCCCAAGTCCGAAATCATCATCCAGAGCTGCTGGAGCTGTCAGAACTCGATTCCGAGGTTGTTTGCTAAAAATGCTGCTCGGAACCAAAATTTGCCAAATAGGCTAGCCTTCAGGAACCAAGTGTTCCTGAACTGGCCAAATCACTTCTGAATCTCGAACTACCTGCCCACACAAGTCATAAGGCACGAGTAGCCGCTATGGAAAGAGTCATTCACGGAAACGGAGTCCCAACACACAAAACGACCAGCTAGGTCGTTACACTCCTGCACGAAAACACCCTTCGTGCCATGAACACATGATAATATAAAAACATAATAATGTAAATGAAATCACCCTTCGTGCTTTATTCTCATTCTCACATGGTAATGCAAATGAAAATATGATAATGTTAATGGAATGACGCGACATCACCCTTCGTGCGTTTACTCTCATTCTTACACGATAATGTAAATGAAATGGCACGACATCACCCTTCATGATTTTACTCTCATCCTCACATTATAATGTAAATGAAATAGGACGGCATCACCCTTCGTGCTTTACATTCTTCCTAACATGATAATGTATCTGCAATGACACGACATCACCCTTCGTTCTTTACACTCTTCCTCACCAAGCACATGTATATCAATAATAAGCAAGGTATGAAGCATGAATAACATCAAGGAGAGTTATTGAGCGGATATTCCAAATGAACATAAATAACATCTTTCAAGCCAATAACAATTCAATGAGCCTCAAGAACCTTATAGTTCAAGTATTTCAATAGATCTCAAAAGTTATCTTCAACTCAAGTATAGAATCCAATATTTCAAGAATAACAGTCGTAGTGATGTATTAGTGACTAAGCATAGCGATGGCCAAATTTAACACATCAATAGTTTCACAAACATCATTCAAATCTTAGTCAAGTTATAATAAGCTAAATCTTGGGTTCTAGCATTTAATTTCATATTCTTAGTAATCAAGTAGTCAAGTAATACATGAAACAAGAAGGTCACATAATTCTACAAGACAATTAATCGTATAATTTAACCCGAGCTAGATTACATACATATACACTCGTCACCTCATATATGAATAACCCGCACGTAGCAAATAGTGTCAATTAGTAGGAAAAATTCCCCCAACAAAATTAGGCAAGACACTTACCTCAAACAAGCCCAATCGATACACTTGAAGTGCCATCCCGCTCAAATCATCCTCCGAACGGATCGAAACTAGCCAAAAGCAACTCAAAATTATCAAATAATGCCATATGAAGGAAACTCAATCGATAAAGGTCGAATCATTATAAATTTACTCAAACTCAAAATAAAGTTAAACCCAAGCCCGCAACTCGGAATCCGACAAAACATACAAAATCCGACAACCCATTCAATTACGAGTCCAACTATACTTATTTCGCTCAATTCCGACTTTAAGTCGATGTTAAAAACTAAAAAATTCAAATTAGGAAAGTCTAGACAAAACCCCCCATTTCTCTTTTTCAAATGCCCAAAAACGAAGATGGAATCACAAAATATAATCAAAACAGAGTAGAAAATACTTACCAAAATCCATGTGGTGAAAATTGCCTCCAAAATCTCCAAAAACCGAGTTCCATAGCTCAAAATATGATAAATGTCCGAAACCTTCGAAATAGAGTACTTTATAACACTTCTCCAGCATTACCATTCGCGAACACGAAATACCATCGCGTTTGCGATGAACAAAATCTCACCGGCACAAAAAGACTCTACACGTTCGCGACATAGTCCTCGCGAATGCAATGCACAATAGATAAAGGCCTTTGCGAAGGCGGATAATACTTCGCAAACATGAAGACATTTCCTCCAACTCCTACCTCCGCATCTAAACTTTATGCGAACGTGACACCTCATCGCAAACGTGGACATCCTTTCGCGAACGCGTTGCATATATCGCTTCCGCGAAGAATGAACTTGCAGCAGACCAAAATACACTTCGCGATCGCTGCTGGACCTTCACGATCACAAAGAACACCAGAAGGAATAGGTAACAACTGAAACCAACAATAACAACATGGCCCAAAATGGTCCGAAACCCGTTCGAATCTCACTCAAGCCCCTCGGGATCCCGTCTGAACATACCAACAAGTCTCATAACATGACATGAATCTAATCGAGGCCTCAAATCACACATAACAAAATCAAAACCATGAATTGCACCTCAAAATGAACTTAATGAACTTTTGGACTTTCAACTTCCAAAAATCGTGTCGAACCATATCAAATAAACTCAGAATGACCTCAAATTTTGCACACAACTTTCAAATGACCTAACAAAGCTATTAAAACTCCGGATCAAAACTCCGAACCCGATATCATCAAATTCATCTTTCAGTTAAATTTATGAACATTCCAAAGCTCCAAATTGCCAACTTTCGCCAAATTATACCAAAGCCTTCTAGAAACATTCAAATGCCAATCTGGGAAAACGCTCAAGTCGAGAATCACAATCTGGACCTAATGAAACCATCAAAACTCTGATCCGAGGTCAAATACACAAAAGTCAAACTTGGTCAACTCTTCCAACTTAAAGCTTCTAACATGAGATTCTTTCTTCCAAATCGATGATGCACATAAGTCATAGTACATCATATGATGCTACTCAAGATCTCAAACGGCTGAACGAAATGCCAATGCTCAAAACGATCGTTTGGGTCATTACAGATTAGGTTGTCATAATAGCTATTGGATGACATTGAAAATAAGGCTTGAGCTTTCGAGAGGCAACTACGAGAGCTAAGGCCAGCTTTTCAAGGTGAGGATAGAGTGTCCCGCCCCTGATAATATTTTACTAAATTAATAAACAGGAAACTACGTACCTTCTTCTTCCCCGACCAAGACGACACTTACCGCTACTTCCAAGACTGCTAGATAAAGTAGTAGTTGCTCACCTTCTCCAGGTTTTGACAACAACGAATGTCTAGATAGGTACCTTTGTAAGACATTCAGTTCCTATCATTCCTGAGTCCACACAAAGTCTCTCTTGTTTTTCAAAAGTGAAAAGAAGTGGTGGCACTTCTCCAAGGACCTCGAGATGAACTTGCTGAGAGCCGCCAACCTATTGGTAAACCCCTATACTTCTTTCGCACTTGCTAGCTGGTCCGGGATATCTTCGATGGCTTTGATTTTGTTAGGGTTTACTTTGTTCCCGCTTTGTGAGACCAGGAACCCCAAGAATTTACTGGAGCCAACTCCGAAGGCACACTTCTCTTGGTTAATCTTCATATTGTACTTTATTAGAATGTAGAACATCTCTCGGAGATGTTACAGATGATTTCCTATGTTAAGAGACTTAACTAACATGTCATCAGTATAGACTTCCATCGTCTTACCTATATGTTTTTCAAATATCTTTTGAACGAGCCACTGATAAGTGGCTCTAGCATTTTTAAGCCTAAAAGGCATCACATTATAGCGATATGTGCCAAAGTTCGTGATGAAAAAAGTCTTATCTTGATCTTACAGGTCCATCCTAATTTGACCATACTCGGAATAAGCATTCAGAAAACTCATTAACTCGTGCCCGGCCGTAGCATCGTTAATTTGATCAATATTTGGAAATGGGAACGAGTATGTGGGGCATGCCTTATTTAAATCCTTATAGTCTATACACATACAAATTTTGATACTCCTTTTAGGTACTACTACTACTACTACTACTACGTTTTCTAGCCAATCCGTGTACTTTACCTCTTAATTGAACCGATGTTAAGTAATCGGGTTACCTCTTCCGTAACAAACATGTTTCTAACCTCTGCTATCAGTCGCTTCTTCTGCCTTACCAGAGGGACGCTTGGGTATGATCTCAGTTTGTGGACCGCCACCTCCAATGGAATACCTGTCATATCCGGATGCGACCAAGCAAAGGAATCAATGTTAGATTAAAGAAAATCTATAAGTTTTAACCTGAGTTCGAGACTCAATCTCGTTCCTAAATGGAATCTCCTTTCCAGAAACTCTTCGAACAAAACCACTTGTTCGAGCTCTTCTCCGGTGGACTTGGTTGCATCTGTCTCCTCTAGTACCTGAAAAGACCTCGATACTTGATATAATTCTGATGACTCCTCATTTTCATAATTTTCAATTGGAAAGGGACAAAACACTGGTTCCTATAATTGATATTTGCTGATTTCTTTACACTTGTTGCTGGAAATGGTTAATGCGTTCATCTATCTGGCAATCGGTTGATCTCCTATGATCTTCTTGATCCCTTCTGGTGTCAGAAACTTCAATAGTTTATGGTAGGTTGAAGGAACTACCTTCATTTCATGTATCCACAACCTCCCGAGGATTACATTATAACTGTTACGCGGCGCCTTCCTGAGATTCTTTGGAAGGGCGACATAAGGCTAAGCAACCGATGTCAGGGTGGTTGCTGTCCGCCAAGTGAGGTCCCCGCCACACGCTAGACGACATTATCAGTGCCGTGTGGGAAAACAAATGCCAACAATTTGAGAGAACAATAATGAGAATTGAATAAAATCTTGATTGCAATAATGAAAGCTATTACAAAAGAAGGCAACGCGGTGTCGAAGGGTATAGACACCAGTATAGAGAATTGCTTGCTAGAAAGTTTTGAATGCTTGATACCCCCTAATAATGCTTAAAAAAAATAAACCAAAGTTTCATGAGTAGACCAAACTATGCTAGAGAAACATAATGAAAGTACATGAAATAAAACTACTCTATATTTACAGGAAAAAGGACTTAGTTTTCTACAAAGGTAGAAACAGGTCCGTTGGCAGCAACTTTGTCTCAGGCATCACGATCTGCGCGTGCGGCATTGTTTGCGCGCGCGGAGTTGTTGGCAGCTGCTTGCGGCTGGGCACTAGCGAGGGAAATAGGTGGGGCGAGAGAGGCACATGCGCGCTTATCACTTGGTGCGGCCAAGACCACGGGGTCGTCTGTGGCGCTAGGCATTGGGAGGCTTGCTAGGACGCCACGGGGCGCGTCCAAGGGGTCATGGGGCATGGCTGGAAAGCCGCCCATGACATTCTCCCCTACCTGAGTTGGCAACGTCCTCGGCGCCTTACTTGCCAAATAATCTTTAATCAGGCTCTTGTAGGCTTTGAGGTTTGTTCCCCTCTCCCAAGTGTTCCCCTCTGCATCACACCCTTGCCATTTTACCAAGAAATCTTGGTGATCCTTCCTGGAGGCATGAATTACCCGGTCATCAAGAATAGCTTCAGCCCGCATTTTCCTGGTTGAACCGGGAGCTCGAATACTGGGTATTGTGAGTTGGCTCCATGAAGGATCCTCCGTTCTTCCCGAAAAGGTTTCAATAGACTGACATGGAAGACGGGATGGATTTTCCACCAAGCTGGGGTATCCACCCGGTATGGAACTTTCCCAATGCGCCTTTCAATGGACAAAGGTCCAATATATTTTGGCAACAGGCGAGGGTCATGGACCCCTGCAAATAAGTACCGCTTTGGGATTTGACCATCACTTTGTCTCCTACTCTGTATTCAACAAAGCGACGATTCTGATCAGCATTCCTCTTCATTCGCTTTTGGGCTTTAACTAGATAGCTTCGCACTATCTCCATATTCCGCTTCCATTCTGTTGAGAAGCTAGTAGCACGAGGAGATTTTCCCATGTTTGGTGCATTCACGGTGTGTAGGAGTAGCGGTTGTTGCCCGGTAACAATTTCAAAAGCGCTTTTGTTTGCACTGGAGCTCTTTTGTGAATTGAAACACAGTTGGATAATATCTAGAAGCTTCACCAAATTCTTCTGCGATTCAGTTACGAAATGGCGGAGATATTCCTCCAACATACCATTGAACCGCTCCGTCTGGCCGTCGGATTGTGGATGAAAACTTGAGCTGTGACTCAATTTTGACTCGAGGCACTTAAATAGTTGGGTCCAAAAGTTTCTAGTGAAGCGTGAATCGCGATCACTAACAATGTCTTTGGGCAGGCCCCAATATTTGATGACATGAGTGAAGAAGAGTCGAGTTGTATCTTCTGCTGATATATATTGAGGTGCTGCAATGAAGGTGGCATAATTTGAAAACCGATCCACCACAACCAAGATAGTTGTAAGATCTCCAACCTTGGGAAATCCAGTGATGAAATCTAAAGACACACTTTCCCAAGGTCTCTTTGGAACAACTAGAGGTTCCACGAGTCCCGCAAGTGTCAAGCGGTCGAACTTGTCCTTCTGGCATACTAGACAAGTCCTCACATATTGCGTGACGTCATCGGCCATTTGGGGCCAATAATATGCACGGTGAAGCAAGTCCATGGTGCGTTCTTCACCGGGATGGCCGGCCCAAAGAGTGTCGTGACATTCTGCCAAGAGAGTTCTTCTCAGATCTCCTCCCTTTGGAACATAAAGTCGGTTCCCTTTTACCTTTGGGCAACCATCCTCCATATAGAACTGGCGAGTCTTGACCTGTCCTACTAGATCAACCAAATACTGTGCAGCGGGATCCTTGATGAGTAGATCATGTATCTGGTCTTTAATGGTGGTGGCTACTTCGCTCCCCCTTAGGGTGGAGAGTAGGCACACCGATGCTAGGTCCGCTCTGCGACTGAGCGCATCAGCCACATGATTAGACTTCCCGCTTCGGTACTCCAGGTTGAAGTTAAATTCCTCTAGGAGTTCCTGCTATCGGGCATGTCGTCCATTCAGCTTCGGCTGGGTCATGAAATGACTAACAGCTGTGTTGTCTATCTTGACCACGAACGGTGATCCAAGCAGATAATGCCCCCAAAGGCATAAGCAATGAACGACAACCAATAATTCTTTCTCGTGGGCGGCATAGCGATGTTCTGCATCCTTCAGCTTCCGGCTCTCATATGCTACAGGATGCCCGTCTTGTAGTAAGACCCCGCCAAGAGCATAGTCGGAAGCATCTGTTTACATATCGAATGACTTGGCAAAGTCAGGAAGGGCCAAGACAAGGCTACTAGACATAGCCGCTTTTAATGCATTGAAGGCCTCCGCTCGCCTAGGACCCCAATCCCAAGGCGTGACCTTCTTGAGGAGTTCAGTTAATGGTATTGTGATGAGGCAGTAGTTCTTCACAAATTGCCGATAGAAATTTCATAGGCCAAGGAATGACCTCAAGGCGTGGATATCCTTGGATGGCGGCCAATCTGTGATGGCTTGGATCTTTTGCTGTTCCATCTTAATCTGCCCTTCCTCAATGACATGCCCGAGGAAGTCGATCTGTTTCTGAGCAAAGGAGAACTTGGATAGCTTTGCGTACAATTCATGCTCCCACAATCGGGCTAGAACCTTCCGCAAGTGCTCTAGGTGTTCTTCCAATGTGTGGCTATAGACCACAATATCATCCAAATAGACCACCACAAATTCATCAATGTACTCTCGGAAGACCTGGTTCATTAGGGTGCAAAATGTGGATGTGGAATTAGTCAAGCCGAACGGCATAACAAGGAAGTCGAACGACCCATATCTTGTCACACAGGTCGCCTTGTGTTCATTGCCCTCCGCATTCCGGACCTGTCAATACCCTGTCTTCAGGTCAATTTTTGTGAACACCGTAGCACTCCCCAATCTGTTGAACAAGTCTACCATGAGTGGAATAGGGTACTTGTTCTTCACAGTAATTTTGTTCAGCGCCTGATAATCCATGCAGAGGCGTAGACTACCATCATGTTTGTTCTGGAAAAGCACAGGGGACCCGTATGGGGACTTGGAGTGTACAATGATCCCTGTGTCTATCATTTCCGTCAATTGTCCCCAAACCTTGGTGAGTTCGGGTTGTGACATTCTGTAAGGCGCCCGGGAAGGTGGCTTCACACCCGGCACCAACTCAATCTTATGGTCCACAGTGCGCCTAGGCGGAAGTCGCTTCGGCATTTCCTGTGGCATGACATCTTCAAATTCCAGTAGTAGATCCTTTACGGGCGTAGGAAGTGGACCCGATGAGCGTTCTACCTCTTCAATGCATAGGGTAGCCAAAAATGTAGGTTCATGTCTCTTGACACCCTTTTTTAATTGCAAGGCCGAGATGTTCTTGGCGGCCATCTTCATGGATATGCACGGAATAGTACAGGGTGTGGCCCCGTTTACTCCCATCATCAGAAGCATGTCCGCATATGGTACGGGCATGGTGTTTGTCTGCCTCAAGAATTCCAGTCCCACTATCATCTCAAAGTCGTCTATGATTACCACGCGCAAGGTGAACTTTCTTTCATAAGGCCCCATCTTCACCGGTACTTCTTTGCCTATTCCACCCACTGGCTGAGGAGGTGAGTTAATAGCCTTGACATGACCCCGGCCCTTTCCCACAACTATCCCAAGACGCTCCACCTAAGTTGAGGCCAAGTAGTTGTGAGTAGCACCTGTATCTATCATCGCCCGAATGGGTTTGCCGTTTACCCTCAGTTCAACGAACATCAAGGTCCTCTATTGCTTAGGAGGAGTCCCTTTATTCATCTTTTTTACCCCCTTCTTGGAGACTGGGCGGGGGTCTTTCTTCTTGCGGATACCAGCACCGGTTCCTACTAATGCTTCAGAAATAGAACCCACAATGGCGTTGAACACACCGAGTGGTTTAGTCTGTTCATCATCATCTGCTTCATACTCTGTCCCATCATCATAAGCTTGATGGGAATTCATCTGTGCGTCTGGGCACTTATTACTCCAATGTGGCCTGCCGCAATGGTGGCACCCTGAGGGTGGCTTTCTCCCCCAGTCATTGCTATTTGATGCAGCGCTGTTGCGGCCTGAGGAGGGAGCCTTAGATTTGCCTGCACTCCGGTCTCCCCCACTTCTGTTAGGGCCACCAATCGTAGGCTGGCCTCTTTTGTAACCCGCTCGGACAGGAGGCTGCGGCCTATCCTTCCGAGTCTCCATTTGGTAGTCCCCAAGGAATTTCGCTTCTTGGATTGCCTTGGGAAGAGTATCTACCATTTGTCTTTGTAGCTCCATGCGGGCATAAGGCTTCATCCCTTCAAGGAAAGTGAAGAGATTGTCATTGTCCCCCATGTCGCGAATGTTCAGCATGAGTGCAGAGAATTCTCGGACGTAGTCCCGAACTGATTTAGTCTGGCGGAGCTCCCGTAGTTTCCTCCTTGCATTGTACTCAACATTTTCGGGAAAGAACTATAGGTGTATGGCTGCCTTCAGTTCCGCCCATGTCTCCAGAGCATCTTCACCGGCCTTGATGGCTTCGTACTTCACTCGCCACCAGAGCTTAGCATCACCCTAAAGATACATGGCAGCAGTTGATACCTTCTTGGCATCTTCTAGGCCTCCCACGGCGTCGAAATACTGTTCGATGTCGAAAATGAAATTTTCCACTTCTTTAGCATTCCTAGCCCCACTGTATGGCTTTGGATCAGGGATTTTCAGCTTCTGTGCCAAGGGGGCGGGGTTCATAGCGCCCCTGATTTGATTTCCACCGCCTCGAAGCAAGCCTTGTAGAGCAACATTGACAACGTTGAGCTGGCCTGTCAAGTTGTCGATAGTTTGCTGCATGGCAATCATCCTGTCTGCCTCTTGTGCCCTGTGGGCTAAATTCTCGGCGCGCTCTTGTTGGAGGCCCTCAAATTTATCAGAAATTTTGGCTGCCTCAGTAGCTGCCGTTTGTCGGTCTCCTTCAGAGTCGCGGCTCATGTTTCCTATGTCAACTTCGGCCTGGGCCATTCTGCGGTCCAGGTCGTCCAACCTTTGCAGTAGGTTGGTTTTCAGTTCCGGCACCATATCCACAATGGGTCGCAGTACGTCAACCGTCTCCTCAAGGTCCGCAATGCGGTCCCCTTGATTCACCATGGTCAAAAATTGCGGTAATGCCAATGCGTTCCCTCGTCCGATGTCGAGCCTAGGCTCTGATACCAACTGTTATGCGGCGCCTTCCTGAGATTCTTTGGAAGGGCGACGTAAGGCTAAGGAACCGATGTCAGGGTGGTTGTTGTCCGCCAAGTGAGGTCCCCGCCACACGCTAGACGACATTGTCAGTGCCGTGTGGGAAAACCAATGCCAACAATTTGAGAGAACAGTAATGAGAATTGAATAAAAGCTTGATTGCAATAATGAAAGCTATTACAAAAGAAGGCAACGCGGTGTCGAGGGGTAGAGACACCAGTACAGACAATTGCTTGCTAGAAAGTTTTGAATGCTGGATATCCCCTAATAATGCTTAAAAAAGATAAACCAAAGTTACATGAGTAGACCAAACTACGCTAGAGAAACATAACAAAAGTACATGGAATAAAACTACTCTATATTTACAGGGAAAAGGACTTAGCTTTCTACAAAGGTAGAAACAGGTATGTTGGCAGCAACTTTGTCTCAGGCATCATGATCTGCGCGCGCGACATTAACTGCGCGCGCGGCGCTGTTGGCAGCTGCTTGCGGCTGGGTGCTAGCGAGGGAAATCGGTGGGGAGACAGAGGCACATGAGCTCTTGTCACTTGGTGCGGCCAAGACCACGGGGTCGTCAGTGGGGCTAGGCGTTGGGAGGCTTGCTAGGACGCCACGGGGCGCGTCCAAGGGGTCATGGGGCATGGCTGGAAAGCCGCCCATGACATAACTCATGATGACATCTACCACTTGGAACATGGTATTTTGCGTTACACCTTCGTCATGGGTGGGAAATAGAGGCATTTACGAAGGTATTCAATCCGTTGAGTTCCTACGCCTCCCAAAAATTAAAGGTGAGCTTGCTTGAATTTAAGGTAACCACATTGGCAGACCTTCACAATCACTACGAGTCGAAGATCAAAATAGAAGATGACCAACTTGGTCTCTTGGTGTCTTCCAAAGGAAGAATCTTGAGAAGGAAAAAATGATTTTGATGCAAATCGGAGTCCTTCAAAAATTCATTTTCACCCTTACGAGAGGGTCGATATGCGTTGTAATAAAAGAATTCCAGTAATAGGATAGGTTCGCTTCCGATAGAAGAATGGATCGCAGTCAGAGTAGCAGATCATTGCAGGAAAAAGAGACGCTAGGGTCATGAGATCCCGCATATCCCAGGTTATTGAATTACAACTTTAATATTAGCCTAGTGGAATTGGTGTCGACAATGAGGAATATGATATAACGAAACCAATTCGGTCGAATCCTAGCCAAAGAGATCCTAATATATGGTATGAATTCCATGGGACTCACGACCATAGGACTGGGGACTGCCCACATCTTCCAGAAGAAGTGGCAAGGTTGCTGAAGAATGGTTACCTCAGAGAGTTCTTAAGCAACCCCGCCAAGAACAATTATGGGAGAAACCTGGATAATGCAGAGCCATAAAAACTGGCAGTAGGGTCATCACAGATTACAATCAACATGATCTTCGGAGAAAATAAAGGCAATGGGATGACATTTTTGGCAGCAAAGAAGACGAAGATATCGGTGACCAATGGAAAGAGGATCCGAGAAGTCTCAAAAGATGACATCACCTTCTCGAAGGAAGATGCTGATGGACTTCTTCTACCGCACAATGATGCTTTGGCAATTTTTGTTATTGTTTTATATTTCAAAATTAAGCGTATTTTGGTTGATCTAGGAAGTTCAACCAACATCATAAAGTGGAGAGTCCTGGAGGAAGCGAAGTTAAGCGGAAACATAATTTCGGCGACAAAGCTCTTGCTGGCTTCAATCTAACAAGTGTGATAACCCGAGGAGAAATTGTGCTCCAACGTTGTAAGCAGCATTGACATCATTAGATGCCATATCTGCTTTTTACCAAGGAAAGAGTCAAAACTTGTTAGTAACAAACGAATAGATCAAATTTGTCTATGCCCACGGTGCGTGCCAAACTGTTTACCCATCAAACGGTGCCGTTAAATTTATAGCGTGGTTTATATACAAGCGAATCGATTTGATCAAAAATAATTAGTAAATGATAACAAAGATAAGATTATCAATTAAAATTAAAGAAGATAACAAGCCTGGTTAAGAACTTAGCCTTTCCAATGACAAGAGTGGATGCAATGTTCAAGTGCTAGAATTTAGCAGAATATGACAATAGATTATAGATTTTTGTATGCAGAATCTTTCGTGTCTATAATGGATGTTAATACTCCTATTTGTAGCCTTATTTCAGGAGACAAGATCCCCAGATCAAGTCCTTTTTGAATGAGAGTAAAATCGCCATTGATGGTTGCATAACGGTTGGCTTTGAATGTTGATATTCTCCGTAATGACTGCTCATTAAATACTATCGGATATCAAATCCTCGAATCTTTATTGTCAGTTATTCTGCCTCCGGGATCCATCATGCCCCGCTCATACACTCACATTCAGTGCCAGTTATTTGTTGACTCACGTTCCTGTTACCTTCGATTCCACGTATCGCCTCACCACTTGACCAAGATCTTATTTCCTTATCCTCAAGGGCAAGATCTGACTTCGACTCTTATCATAATCTGTGGACGTTCTGCTTTAATCTTTAATGACAAACAAATCGAAGCAACTCTCGATCAGTGACTTTGAAACAAAAAAGTTTGTTATAACTTCTATTTACATAGGCTAATATACTTTTATTATTAAAAGATAAACTAATAATAATTGATCATCAGGAAATGGAGAAACTTAGAGAGTATCATATGCCAATATGTACGTTTCTCTCGAAAGTGCCATTGATTTACTTCAATTTCACGGAAAAGTATTTCATTAATTAATTAACACTTGCATATTCGGACAAACTACAATCTTGACTCATACTAAGAACTACTAAAACATGCAAAACAATACGAAGTTACTGTTATTTGTGGAATCTAATAATTAATACTAGTAACATATCATGTGAAGAATTCACGGTTTTTGATTCCCAATTGCTGCATCATCTCCTTCACCTTGGCCACCAGCAAATGCACCATTACCATTAGAACTACTACCTCCATCGTCACCAAAACCAAAACCTCCGCCATTGCCAAAGCCTACACTAGACCCGAAACCTCCGGCACCACCAATGCTGGACCCGAAACCCGTTCCAGCTCCAAAACCTAATCCACCACCGCCTAGACCACTTCCACTAGATATTCCTCCAAAATGATTATTATCAAAACCACCTCCAAAACCCGGCCCTACCCCAAAAGCGGGCGTACCAATCCCGTGACCACCTATGTGACCAAGGTATGGCGGTAAAGGGCGGCGAAAAAGCGTCTTCTGTTCATCTTCAGATTTAGTAGCTTTCATGGAAAGGCTCCTAGCATTTGTTGTTAAAACAAGTGCACTAGCAACAAGGACAACAACTAGGAGAATATTGGTAACTGCCATTTTCCGTGTTAATTAGTAGTACTTGAGATGTAAATGATGTACTTTTGAGTGTGAGAAGTTTGAGATTAGGAGCTGAAGTTATATAGTAGCCGAGAAATTGAAGTAATAAGGAAGAATGTGAGAGTTAGGATGATATATATTCAGCATGCATTGCGCGTTAACTGTCTATATTTTGTTTACTAAAAGCCAACTACGTCTTTTCAGAATTAAGAGACTGAACCCTCTCAGCTGCATGATCAACCTAACTCTTCAATACAACAAAGCAATGTTGGGTTTTGTTTATAAAAACAAATGTGGCGCGAATAGAAAATGGTGGGAAAATAAACCGAGGGAAACAAAATTTTGAATTAGTTTATTTTACAAAAAAACTTCGTCCCTCATTGGATATGAAGAGGAAAATTCTTGTGCTTATATATGGAAGCACTTATTTTAGCTTTTAAAGAGTTGAAAAGAAAGCAAGCCACGTGTCGTCGTCGTCGCTCGCTTGGGTTCGACTTCGGCTTCGGTAAATTGATTAATTGATAATTTATTGGATCAAATTCATTTTCCTTTTCTATCATTTAATATTTTCTTTTATTCGCAAAATTATTTTTTACAATTGAGTTCGCGACCAAACATTCCACTCAACAGAAATTTAAATAATTTGTGCAGAATAAGCACCTTATTAATGAACATGCACCTTTGCACCTGTTGGGACTCAACTTCGTTGACAATAAATAAAGCGACATAGACTCATTTTCCACCACCGAAATCTGAAAATCTACCCCCTCTATCTTCTGCATTCACATTGTTTTCAAAGCAAAAACGTAAGCAGTTTTGTGTGATTTGCTCTGTCATTTGAGTTCGCCGAAGTTCTATAATTTGAAATTCCGCTATCACAGAATAATTATTTCGTTCTATACTGGGAGGAATTAATCTGAAACCTTGGGCAACTATGAGGGGATTAACTTCCTTAACGACATACAAGAAACTTGTGGGCTCATAATTTTCTGTTTTTTGTTATCTTAAACTAACATTTTTTGATTTTCTGGTTTTGAATATAGAGAACTAACAAGCTTAAGGAATTTAAATTTATTTCTGTATTCATCTTACATTCTGGTTTGGGAGACTAAAATCATAGTGATCTTCTACTCCCGTTTTGGAGTTTAAAATCTTCGAATTTTGTACTCTAGTTTGAGTTTAAAGCTTGTGACTTTCTATTCAATTCGAGCTTAAAATCCATGTGATTTTCAACTTGGTTGTTTGTATTCGGTTTGAAGATATAAAAACTTCACCGAGATACTAATTCCGTTTGTGTCAATTTCTTTTGCAAAAAGATGAAAACAAGTACGGAACAACAAAATGGTCATGTTGGAATGACTACTGCTGCAATGGCTACGACGTCTTCAAGTCTCACAAAGCCTACATCGGCGATGGCACCGTCAGAAAAGCGCGAATAATTTTTCAGCGTGGACTTCAAACGCTGGAAGCACAAAATGTTCTTCTACCTGACCTATCACGACCCAATTCTCCCTCCGACTGGATCTCGTGATGGCACCTAGTTTAGACGACTAGGTAAGCCTATTACTTAAGCGAAATTTAGATAAAACAGGTAAATTAATAGTAAGTGAAATAAATCATACTAAAGTCGATGTCGCTCGGCATTTAACAGTTACTTTACCCAGAACCCGGAATATCACAATACATCACAAACTACTCTACTGCTCAATAGGTACAACTGGATAGAAAAGACCGTATAGTTTCATCTACAAGTACTACAACTGCAAGATAGGAAGGGGACTCGGAGATCTGCGGACGCTGCAGGTTATACCTCGAGTCTCCTGATACCGCTGCTGCCGGCTAGCTGCGATACCACATACTAGGATCTGGATCTGCACATGGGGAACAACATGTGCAGAAGGGCGTGAGTACTCCACATTCGGTACCCAGTAAGTGCCAAGCCTAACCCCAGTCAAGTAATGACGAGGTCAGGTAGGGGCCCTACTGAGGTTTGCAAAGTAACAGATATAGAGAACAAGTAAGTAAAACAGGTGATAATCGACAGGAATTATAAGTAAAGTCTAGCAAGAAACGGTATAATCAAATGCTCGGATCAATGCAATTTATATATATAAAGCTCTGTAAGAAAGTAAAGGTACAATGCAATGCAATATGAGGGAAAGGCTCAGGTCTTTGCCCGCAATCCCTATGTATGCAATGCAGTATGAGGAAAAGACTCAGGTCTATGCCCGCAATCCCTGTATGCAATGCAGAATGAGGGAAAGGCTTAGGTTTATGCCCGAAATCCCTGTATGTAATGCAGAATGAGGGAAAGGCTCAGGTCTATGCCCGTAATCCCTGTATTTATACGTAATATAAAGTAAATCTCCAAAATAACGTAGTTTTACGGGTTCGAGGAAAAACCAGTTGGAAATCTCGAAGAAAGATCTTTAAATCAGTTTCAAAGGATAGTAACGATTGGAAAATCAGTTAGAAATCAATTTACCATGATAAACCTTAAGTTATTATGCAATTTAAATGATAGCGGTAATAATAGAGTTGGAAAGAAAGCATTTTGTAGAAAGAAATAAGGACCTTCAGTGAAAATATCCCGTGCACGCGCTCGTCACCTCACGTACACGGGGTTTTTATAGGAAAAACCAGTAAAACTGCCTAAGGGAGATTCCCCAACACAGAGTTAGGCAAGCCACTTACCTCAACTGTGCAAATCAACCGCTAATCACACTCTTGCCACGAGTATCCAACTCCTGGTATCCCAAATCAATTCAATTCGATGGGATAACGTAAATATAAATTCAAGAAATCAAAATAACTAAT
>ML248687.1:834-23825 GCA_005239495.1 Nicotiana undulata
CCCCCATACGTCAAAGATTTCAACCTCCAAGACAAAGGTAATTGGCATTTCGTCTCTCTTGGAGATGGACCCTTGGCGTTGGCATTGATCACAAGCTTTTACCATTTCGTGTGCATAATGATAGAGAGTCGGCCAATAATATCCACATTCAAGCACTTTTGCAGCTGTCCGGTTCCCTCCATGATGGCCTCCCACTGGGGAGTCATGACATGCCTTTAGGATCGGCATTACTTCTTCTTCCGGGACACACCTTCTAATAATGTTGTCCGCGCAGATGCGGAACAGGAATGGTTCCTCCCAATAGTATTGACGACAATCCCTCAGAAATTTCTTCCTTTGATAACTTTCCAAGCCCTCTGGAATAAAATCACTCACCAAATAGTTTGCAATGTCGGCATACCAGGGTGCCGATGAAGAAGTTAATGCCAGAATATGCTCATCAGGGAAAGCATCATCAATGTCCAAGTCATCTTTCGGGCGCCCATTTTCTTCAATGCGAGAGAGGTGGTCCGCAACTTGATTCTCAGTTCCTTTTCGATCCTTGACTTCGAAATCAAATTCTTACAATAGAAGGACCCACCGGATTAATCTCGGCTTGGCATCTTTCTTCGCCATCAGATAGCAAAGCGCAACATGATCCATAAACATAATTACCTTGGATCCCAAAAGATAAGCTCGAAACTTCTCAAAAGCATAGACAATGGCAAGAAGCTCTTGCTCCGTCACTGTGTAGTTCATTTGGGCTCCATTNTGCACAACCCGAATGGCATTCTGCTAAAAGCAAAAGTGCCGTAAGGACAGGTGAAGGTTGTTTTCTCCTGGTCTTCCCAGGTGATGTTGATTTGGTTATAGTCGGAGTATCCATCAAGGAAGAAGTAAAAAGATCTTCCCACTAGCCGATCAAGCATTTGATCAATAAAAGGCATAGGGAAATGATCTTTGCAAGTAGCGTTGTTCAGCTTTCGGTAGTCTATGCACACCCTTCATCCGGTGACCGTCCTCGTCGGAATAAGTTCATTCTTTTTGTTGTGGACCACCGTCATGCCTCCTTTTTTAGGCACGCATTGCACTGGACTCACCCACGGACTATCTGCAATTGGGTAGACAACCCCGACATCCAACCATTTAATAATCTTCTTTTTGACCACCTCCTGCATAGCGGGGTTCAATCTCCTTTGGTGCTCTACGCTTGGTTTGCTCCCCTCTTCTAGCTGAATTTTGTGTTCACATATTCCGGCGGGAATTCCCCGAATATCTGCTATGTTCCATCCAATTTCCTTCCGATGCTCTCGCAAGACATTTAGCAATGCATCTACTTGCACATCATCCAAAGAAGAAGACACGATTACGGGTAAAGTAGTATTTGAACCAAGAAATTCATACCTCAAATGTGCCGGAAGTGGTTTGAGCTCTAGATGTGGTGGCTCCATGATTGAGGGTTTGGCGGGTGGTGTCACGCGATTTTCTAGATCAAGAGAAAGCTTCTTCGGTGCATAGGTGTAGGACCCTCGACCTTCCAATGCATTAACCATCTCCGCATAACCCTCAATGTCTTCAACATTGAAATTCACCAAAATTGCTCCCAAGGCCTCACGGAGGCTTTCTCCTACCATTTTTATCTCAACGACATCCTCTACCTCATCTACCAAATCAATCACCGAAATCCTTTCATAGGCATTTGGCAATTTCAATCCCCTACTTGCTTGGAAAGTAACCTCTTAATCATTTACCCGGAACTTGATTTCATGTCGCTCCGAATCCATCAATGCTCTTCCCGTTGCTAGGAATGGTCTCCCGAGGATAATTGGAATCTCTTTGTCGACTGCACAATCCAGAATGACAAAGTCGACGGGAAGAAAGAACTTCCCCACCTTTACTAGAACATCATCAACAATTCCCACAGGCTTCTTTATAGTTTGGTCGGCCATTTGCAAGCGCATGCTAGTTGGTCTTGGAAACCCCAACCTCGCTTGCTTGTAGATAGCAAGAGGCATTAAATTTATACTAGCACCATTGTCACATAGTGCTCTTGCAAAATCCCTTAGCCCAATGGTACATGGGATAGTAAAAGCCCCCGGGTCTCCCTTCTTTTCAACAGTTGATGTAGTAATTATTGAACTAACCCGGTGAGTCAAATTTACCACCTCATTTTTCGTTGATCTTTTCTTTGTCATCAAATCTTTCAAGTATTTGGCGAACTCCGGCACTTCTTGGAAGGCTTCCAAGAATGGAATATTCACAGACAATTGCTTCAAGATTTCATAAAAATTTTCGAACTTCCCATCATCCACTCGCCTTACAAGCCTTTGAGGAAATGGAGGGCTTGGCCTAGGAATTGGTGGAGGAGCTTTTGGGGACTCCTTCGCCTTTTCCACTGCTTTCCCTTTCTTTTTTCTCTAATCTCATCCTCTGAGGGAGCCTTTTCGACTTCCACTACTTCCGGCGACTCATTCCGTTATTCCTCTTCTAGATCCCCATGCTCAACATCAACCACCTGCTCACTATTGTCTTGGATTACCTTACAACTCCTTGTTGTGATGGCCATGCAATGAGATGTCGACCCACCTGGGCCGCCCTTTGGGTTTACCACCGTGTCACTCGGAAGTGTGCCTTTTTGCTTGGGGGTTTGTTCTCTTGAGAGGTCCCTCATTTGCATTTCAAGTTTTTGAATCGAAGCGGTGTGTAAACCAACCACTTCGGACATGTTCCTCATAGTTGCATCACTTTTCTCTTGATTTTGCAAAATCCGCTCTAGCATCCCTTCCATCTTAGACTCGCTTGACGATTGTGAAGAAGTGGAATATTGTCCTCTAGGAGGTACATAAGGATTGGAGCTCCTATTGGAATAATTGTTGTTGTTGTTGTTCCACAATCCTTGCCCGCCTTGGTCATTGCGCCAAATTTGTTGGCCTTGCCCATGCGGGTTTTGTCACGACCCAAACTGGAGGATCATGACTAGCACCCGGGCCATACTTGCCGAGCATCAACGTATATTTTATCTAACCTTCTTATTATCTTTATGGGATAACGAGATCAATATAAATGGTAGACATGGATCATGAACATACATCACATGGGACGACAATATTTCTAAGAAACTACATAAAAGGTACGAGCTACAACGCTGCCATGAAAGACTGTACAACAAAAATTATCCAACAAGGCATACCAAACTATACATGAGTCGACACCTGTCTATGAGCCTCTAAAGGAGCATAAGTAATGCAACATAGCCAGAACAGGGCCCCGACATACCCATAATATCTATAATAAAAAATGCATACCAAGACCACGGCAAGTCCGGAGAAGGGATCTCGCCTATGACCGCTGAACTGGAAAGCCTATTATGGTGGGAGAGCTGTGTCTACCTGTCTATCAGGACCTGCAGCACGACATGCAGCGTCCACAAATAAAAGGACGTCAGTACGAATAAAGTACTGAGTATGTAAGGCTGGTCAATATAAATATGAACAATAATGTAAAGAGAGGTAGAGAAGATACCACCTGTAACATCTGAGTGCTTCTAAGAGACAGTAACATGAAATGCATGATACATATATATACATAATCTTTTAAAACATCCGCCTCTGTGGGCATCATCATCATCATAGAACATTCGCCTCTGTGGGCATCATCATTATCATATCATACCCGGCCTCAAAGAGGACTCGGTAAACCCAACTGATCAGTGGTTGCACAATAGGTGCCATACCCGGCCGACTATAGCGCAGCTCGGTAGAGTAAAATAGATACATACATATAATGCATGCAGGACTCATTGGAGTCATGTTCTGAACATTTCGGAGTGACGTAAGGTCGATATTCTCCGTACACATCATTAGGGCTGACTCTTCATCATGAATCTTATAAGAATCAGGAAGTACAAACAACATTGAAACCATAAGAATAAGAGAAGAAACCTCAACATCAATTGTTCCATAAGAAGGGAAACAATGTAAGTACTGCTAGCTTCTGAGAGTAGAGTATCTTTGGAAGCTCGTTCATTGCATTACGTACAATCGGAGTCGTGCAAAAGAAGGAAAGGGATAGCCTCACATACCTTGTATATACTTCCCCAATCTCAAGCTACGCAAATGTCACAACTCCTTAATCTACAATAAGAGAAACGACACTATCGTTATTGTTTAAGCGTCATGACTATTATGTATCGACCACAATTTTACGATGAAATGGACAGAACCTCCCCTATATATATGACTTCACACAAGTCAAAACATTCACCTAACATCCCAAACAACATCCATAATAATCATATTGAGCCTCCCAAAACAGTCCACACACAACCTAATCACTTCATACATAAGATGACCACCGTAGTCGTGTCAAATAACCTGGAGATGTTACAACGAACGACCAGATCACAACCCTACATCTATATGGTGTTTCTAAACACCCTTGCTCCTCCAAAACGCCACAAAACAGCAGTAAAAGACGCAGCCCAACAGCAACACAAAACAGTCCACTACAAGTCAAATAACTCGAACTCACGACTTCCGATCACCGTCCCGTGAGTTCTAACTATTAGGAAACACATTTATCAACCTTCCTTGATATTTAAGCACTTAAATACAGATATAATACGTTTCTTAACTATGAAGTAACTTCCAAAACTCTAACTACAATGAAAAGGGAGAGGTGGTATAATGACACTTACGTCGTAGGGATCGTTTTGATGTTATTGCTTCTCGATTTCATGCCCGGAATTATAATATTCTTAGAAACCCTAGAACATAGCTTGAGGTTATGTTTTTGGGTGTTATATGGTCGTTTTATGCTGAAATATGAAGAGAAATCCGACCTAAGACACATATATATCTATTTTGGAAAAAATCAAAGATGTTCTACCTTGGCACCCTAGGATTGGTCCATCTTCCGATGCTTATATATTTTTATCCCGATGTCGTATGAACAAACGGTTAAGAGAGTTGGACACTAAATTCCAAGACCTTCAATTTGGTATATAATATGTCCCAATATGACCTCATATAACACATGAAATCTATTGCTCAAAAAGCTCTAGTGATTCACCTACTTGTCACTTATGATGTTTGCGCAGTCTCGCGAAATTGCAAATATCTCTCCACTCCTATGTTGTATCGTTGAACGGTTTAATGAGTTGGAAATTAGACTCATAGATATTAGGTTTGGTAGGTAGATCATCCCCTAATTCCAAGTATATCGGGAGAAAATCGAAGTTACATTTAACCTAATGTTAAGCACATTATGAGTGTAACTTATGAAAACCTTTGCCAACTTTTGTTCCACTACTTGCTTGACTTCAAAACGTAGAACACAACTATCATACGATAAGAATTAACTCATAGATTTATCTCCTTATCATGTAATGAACCATATTATCACCCTAAAGTGTATGTTATAACATTCCAAACTCGTCGACTTTCAGCGAAACTTATTTTCTTCAATTGGTTTAGCTTCTAAGCTTTTCAACCCTCTTGGTACTCGTTATTCATGATCTTAAATATTTGTAACCTCCAAAGTAACATGATTAACTTACTTGATATTCCATCAAATAGAATCTTATTTCTGAGCTTACATCAATTGACTTACGATGTACTCTCACGTACGAAAACATGGGGTGTAACATCATTCCCCCCTTTGGAACATTCGTCCTCGAATGTTGACTAATGCACTTTTCCATATCTTAAGCAATAACTCTTACAATAATTAATATTGTCTTTGCCATCTAGGGAGTTGTTCGGTGAATAAATCCAAAGGCTAGAACATTCCCCCCTTTAGGCCTCTTTCTCACACCACGACTTGTGGTCGAACTCCTTCCATTGTCGTAACTATTTCTACCTTCTTTCATGTAGCCTAGACAATTCTAACCTTGAATGTCTGCGACTCTTATCTCCTTTTTTATTTTTTATTTCTTGTTAGTTTTTAACCTATCTTTAGGATTCACTTGGTGAACATATATTGTACTATGATAAGCTATCCCTATGGGCATCTATAGGTGTACTAAAGTTCTTTGTTTGGTATTTTATTGAACTTACGACTATTGCTATATCTTGTTTCATAGCCTCAGTTATCTATGCTTATGGCTTTACCACTACTAGGTAGGTCATACTATACCATAACTCTTACTTCGGTTTATTATTATGGAGACTTGCCACCCAACTCCAGGTTTTTCTCTCACCGCTTATCCTATATGTATAAATCTAAGCCATTTAATGCTTCCTTATTACCGTCCATCTTAAAAAAAACAGCATAATCACATCTCATACTTTGTAACTTTCATTCATTCATTGTTGATTCACCTTAATATTTATCTATAATCTACCACTGATAATTTAAAATCTCTTATGTAATATATCGTCACTAGGGCTCACGTCTCATCGGGGAACATCTGAAGTGATTTTCCTGATCCACTTAGGGACGATACTATACTCCAGTAACTCGTATTTCATAGCATACCATGTGATTCATCTTATGGGGGTATTCTAATCCCGTGCAGTTCATGAAATACTTGTTCTCAAAATCATTACTCAATCAAAGGTCTAAACGCCATCCTCTTATCATTTATCACAATTACACCCTTCCTTTACAACCATGGTAGCATTCTATCTCTTCTAAATGCTCCTAGTTTTAAACTCCTTTGAGTTCACTCATGCTATACTGAGCTTTTTATAACTGTATGGAAACCATTAGCTCTCTTGTTGTGATGGGTTTAATCCCGAGGAATTACCTATTTTCGTCACCTTCTCACTCACATTTTCTTATCCTTACTCCTGCCTAGCTAAAACCTTGTTGCTCTACCATACTTTAGCTTGCGACCTACGCACATCTACTTATACTACTCGCAACCTTTATTTCATCATGTTAGCACCATAGATTTCCTTTCACGCCTTCTCAGTTGTTTTGAATGTAAACAATTACTTTTCCTGGTCGTTCTGCCACTTGCTGCATGGATACTTGGCCTATCTTAGTGCCCATGAATACGGGGGTTCCTTGTAACTCATATGATCTCAATTATCAATTTTTTTTATTGATTTTTTTTTCTTCCATTCATTAGATACGATAAATTCCACTTTCTTATGGAGTGCATGCAACATTATAGTGAGACTGCTGTTACAAGACCATTTCTACTTTAGGTCACTATGCTTATGTTGAAGCCTGCTTCCTTATTTCCTCAGCTAGTCTTTCGTTGTAGTACTTAGGGAAGAACTTCTAACTCTTATAAAGCTGAGACCTTATTACATTTTATATCCCGCGGTATTTATGATGTTCTTACTCGCCTGTCATTATCGTTAGTTACATACCTCTATGCCCTTGTGCTTGTAAGGTTTCTTCTGAATTGAAATTTCAGTTGTCTCCATTGTGGCACTCTCTTTTAATTCGGTAACACTTATATTATACCTTCTACTACCCCAACTCCTGTCTGAATATTTCTCGAGGATTACGATTTTGTATCTAAGAGCCTGAATTTCCTATGCTGGGTTTCACTACGTTTATCTTGCATGATCTACTGATTTGCCTATATCCTCCTATCTAGCCATAACTAGGCTCTTCCTGAATCAACTACTGACTACCCATTGGTCAACTCTCATATCTTTATTTTATGTAACGCCTCTTGGGTTATGTCCTTTGTCTTAACTTACCTCTTGTACGGGATCCTTATGTATCAAGTGTTCATTCCCACTTATATATCAATATCATCGAGTGCGAAACCCTTATTGATTCTCCCCAACATCATGCTTTCATAATGTTCTGGAGTTATATTATATCTGTAGGATATGAATAAATGCAATCTTATTCCTTTCACCTTTTTACCACATTCTTCCTTTACCATTCGATATTTACCTCTTCATATTTGGCATTTTGTTTCTACATCTTCACAGACATTACTCGCCTTGCGGTAACCCTTCTACACCAGGTATAATTGAATTTCGTACACACAAGGGTGACACGTAGTATAACCGGCACATTTAGTCCCTTAAGCTTAACTCTGCTCCTAGTGCTTGCTTTAGGGAAGCGTCTTCATGAATGACCTTTAAAGGTTATTCTTCTATTGTTCATTCTATTATTGTCGAAACACTATCTTTGAAACGATGTCGACTATTACCAATTCCTTTGATCCCTAATTCATGTTCAACGTTTTTTTTGTTTACTATCCCGTACTAATTTCTATTACTTGGGGGGATCTAACTTTTCCTTATGGTAATCACGTGTGAGTCACCAACTCATTTCTCGAAATAAGGGTATGGCTTTATGGCTTATACTTTTGTATTGTCTCAAGGCCTGTCTCCTCTCTTTTTTTTTTCTTCACTTGACTATAGACTTTATCATTATACCATATTTTGATTTACCGCTATCACTCATTTATCACCTCTTACTCATAATGATTCATTTACTCTCTTCTTATTCTCATGCTAATATCTCTGTCTATCGCCCTATTATAAAGACTTTAACATGACGTTATTTCACATTTAGCTCCCCCTACTTCATATCACTGGCTCTTCTAACACCTAACATTCTTCTTCTATTTTTTTTTTTTTTTTTACTAGCGGCTGGAGTCATACTAAGGCAAATATTTATCCCTTCTAGGATCCTAGTGCCTATCTTCTGAAATTTCTGAATATTCTAGTATTCATATCTGATTGTTCTATTCTAGAGTGACCATATGGCTATCTCCAAATGAGAACTATTACCATGTTCTGCACTACCCTTCAAAAATGTTAAATAATGATAACAATCTATCCATAATTTTCGGTTACTCTAACCCCAGCTGGATCCTGATATCCTATCCTTCTCTTAAATTATTTCAGTTAGCTCCCATTGGGCATAATTGCGATTAGTATGGACAATTATAGATATCTCTGTTACCGTTGAAAGCAACAAAACAATGTTTATAGTTCTCTGCCAGAATTATAAATACTGATAATATTTATTAGCTAGGTACCTCGTACCCTTCTTTATCTTGCTTCTTTTACTTGCTAAAACTCGTATCTACCTTCTGATTCTCTTATTTCTTTTTTTACCATATGATTAGATAGATATTCTTTCCTTAGAGCTCGTTATTAAGAAACTAACACATCTTAGTACACACATAATCTGCTGAAGCCCTCACATTTACTCATCATAAGCATGATGCAAAATTGAGTTCCTCTGACTCAACTCTTCCACAGCCACATTGGAATCTCTTACCCTCCATCTTTCTAGATGTATACATCGTTGTATTATAAATAAGACAGAATTGAGGAAATTGAGTTCTTACAATTGAACTCTACCACACGATCTAGAGTAAGAAGAAAGAGTAACAGTCCTAAATGCCCTTTAGCCTCTTGCTTATAAGTGTGGTGCACAACACACCCATAAACAAGACTCTACTAGACACGGCTCATAGACAACCCCTAGGACAGACCTGCTCTGATACCAAGTTTGTCACGACCCAAACTGGAGGATCATGACTAGCACCCGGACAATACTTGCCGAGCACCAACGTACATTTTATCTAACCTTCTTATTATCTTTATGGGATAATGAGATCAATATAAATGGTAGACATGGATCATGAAACACATCACATGGGATGACAAGATTTCTAAGAAACTACATAAAAGGTACGAGCTACAACGCTGCCATGAAAGACTATACAACAAAAATTATCCAACAAGGCATACCAAACTATACATGAGTTGACACCTGTCTATGAGCCTCTAAAGGAGCATAAGTAATACAACATAGCCGGAACAGGGCCCCGACATACCCATAATATCTATAACAAAAATGCATACCAAGACCACGGCAAGTCCGGAGAAGGGATCTCGCCTATGACCGCTGAACTGGAAAGCCTATTATGGTGGGAGAGCTGTGTCTACCTGTCTATCAGGACCTGCAGCACGACATGCAGCGTCCACAAATAAAAGGACGTCAGTACGAATAAAGTACTGAGTATGTAAGGCTGGTCAATATAAATATGAACAATAATGTAAAGAGAGGTAGAGAAGTTACCACCTGTAACATCTAAGTGCTTCTAAGAGACAGTAATATGAAATGCATGATACATATATATACATAAACTTTTAAAACATCCACCTCTGTGGGCATCATCATCATCATAGAACATTCGCCTCTGTGGGAATCATCATTATCATATCATACCCGGCCTCAAAGAGGACTCGGTAAACCCAACTGATCAGTGGTTGCACAATAGGTGCCATACCCGGCCGACTATAGCGCAGCTCGGTAGATTAAAATAGATACATACATATAATGCATGCAGGACTCATTGGAATCATGTTCTGAACATTTCGGAGTGACGTAAGGTCGATATTCTCCGTACACATCATTAGGGCTGAGTTTTCATCGTGAATCTTATAAGAATGAGGAAGTACCAACAACATTGAAACCATAAGAATAAGAGAAGCAACCTCAACATCAATTGTTCCATAAGAAGGGAAACAATGTAAGTACTGCTAGCTTCTAAGAGTAGAGTATCTTTGGAAGCTCGTTCATTGCATTATGTACAATCGGAGTCGTGCAAAAGAAGGAAAGGGATAGCCTCACATACCTTGTATATACTGTCCCAACCTCAAGCTACGCAAATGTCACAACTCCTTAATCTACAATAAGAGAAACGACACTATCGTTATTGTTTAAGCATCATAACTATTATGTATCGACCACAACCTATTTTACGATGAAACGGACAGAACCTCCCCTATATATATGACTTCACACAAGTCAAAACAATCACCTAACAGCCCAAACAACATCCATAATAATCATATTGAGCCTCCCAAAACAGTCCACACACAACCTAATCACTTCATACATAAGATGACAACCGTAGTCGTGTCAAACGACCCGTCGATGTTACAACGAATGACCATATCACAACCCTACATCTATATGGTGTTTCTAAACATCCTTACTCCTCCAAAACTCCACAAAACAGTAGTAAAACACGCAGCCCAACAGCAACACAAAACAGTCCGCTACAAGTCAAATAACTCGAACTCACGGCTTCCGATCACCGTCCCGTGAGTTCTAACTATTAGGAAACACATTTATCAACCTTCCTTGATATTTAAGCACTTAAATACAGATATAATACGTTTCTTAACTATGATGTAACTTCCAAAACTCTAACTACAAAGAAAAGGGAGAAGTGGTATAATGACACTTATGTCGTAGGGATCGTTTTGATGTTATTGCTTCTCGATTTCATGCCGGGAATGATAATATTCTTTGAAACCCTAGAACATAGCTTGAGGTTATGTTTATGGGTGTTATATGGTCGTTTTATGCTGAAATATGAAGAGAAAGCCGACCTAAGACACATATATATCTATTTTGGAAAAAGTCAAAGAGGTGCTAGCTTGGCACCGTAGGATTGGTCCATCTTCCGATGCTTCTATCTTTTTATCCCAATGCCGTGTGAAAAAATGGTTAATAGAGTTGGATACTTCCAATACCTTCAATTTGGTATATAATATGTCCCAATATGATCTCATATAACACATGAAATCTATTGCTCAAAAATCTCTAGTGATCCACCTACTTGTCACTTATGATGTTTGCGCAGTCTCGCGAAATTGCAAATATCTCTCTACTCCTATGTTGTATCGATGAACGGTTTAATGATTTGGAAACTAGACTCATAGATCTTCGGTTTGGTAGGTAGATCATCCCCTAATTCCAAGTATATCAGGAGAAAATCGAAGTTACATTTAACCTAATGTTAAGCACATTATGAGTGTAACTTATGAAAACCTTTGCCAACTTTTGTTCCACTACTTTCTTGACTTCAAAACGTAGAACACAACTATCATACGATAAAAATTAACTCATAGATTTAGCTCCTTATCATGTAATGAACCATAGTCTCACTCTAAAGTACATGTTATAACATTCCAAACTCGTCGACTTTCGACGAAACTTATTTTCTTCAATTGGTTTAGCTTCTAAGCTTTTCAACCCTCTTGGTACTCGTTATTCATGATATTAAATATTTGTAACCTCCAACGTAACATGATTAACTTACTTGATATACCATCAAATAGAATCTTATTTCTGAGCTTACATCAATTGACATACGATGTACTCTCACGTACGAAAACATGGGGTGTAACAGGTTTGGCCTCCAATTATTTTTTTGGCGATAACCGCCTTGAGAATTTTGCACATAATTAGCTTCCTCCCAATCTTTACTCCCCATAGATTGCGTATCCTCCACCACGTTTACTTTCTTCATTTGATTCTCCTTGAGCATCTTGGTTAGGACATCAACATTTGTGGCTAAGCCCGCACTCAATTGGTCTCTCTCTTGATTTTCCTTGACCATGTTGGCAATGGACGGAGTCCCATAAGAAATTCCCCCAGTTGTGTCTTCTGAGGGCCAAGATTGATTGTGCTTAGCCATCTTATCGAGAATTTGGGTAATTCTAGCAAATGATTTATCCATGAAAGATCCGTCTGCGGCATTCTTTGCGATCGATTGGGAGAGTGGGTCCAAACCCATGTAAAATTTCTCCATCAAAATGTGTTCTGGGAACCCATGGTTCGGGGATCTCACCAAGTACAACTTGAACCTATCCCAAGCCTCATGTAAGTGTTCCCCCGGCATTTGCTTGAAGAAGAATATCTTATCTCTAAGCTCAGATTTCTTGCTATCCGGGAACCACTTTGCCAAAAAGGCTCGAACAAGCTCGGGCCATGTAGTGATGGTTTGAGGAGGTAAGTTTTGCAACCACTTCTTCGCCTCTCCCGCCAATGAATATTTGAACACCCGTAACCTTAATGCATCATCCGTGACGTTATTTTGCTTGTGCATGGCGCACACACCCAAGAAGTTCCTTAGGTGTTGCGTTGGGTCATCATCAGTAGAGTTATGAAACAATTCTTCTGCCTTGAGCATTAGGATCATCCCATGGTCCACTTTGAATGTTGATGCACCAACTTCCGGTGGGAGGATGGCATTTGAGTCATCAATGTATTCCTCAATATCGGCGAAAGGATTCTCCTCTTCATCATAAATTTCGGCCATTGTCACATGGGACACCAATACAAAACAAACAACTTGTGATGGAATAGAACAAGATATAAAGTGAAGTTCACACTAACTAGTAATTTCAAAACCGTATTCCCCGGCAACGGCGCCAAAATTTGATACGCTCAAATTACACTTTAAAATAGTGTAAAGCGGTCGAAGTCAAATATAATAACCCAACAAGGTTGGGGTCGAATCCCACTAGGAATAAGTGTGAAAATATCACTTTGTCAGTGTGGTTCTTAACTCAAATCGAAATTCTATTCCGTTAGTGAACAANCTATTCCATTAGTGAACGAGAAGATGGGGATTGATAGTTTAATATTTTAAAGAAAGAGTAGTAACAAGAGAGACTAATTTATGTTGTAATTAATATGGGTAAAATAACCAAGGTTGTGTCCCCTCTCATGAAGTGTAATGCAAGTGGGTATTAATATGATATATTTCTAATGGGAAGTTCTTGATATGCAAATGATTCTTATGATAACTATCCTAGATTTTCCAATACTAAGATGGTATTTCCTCTTTATGATTTTTTCAAATATAAAAGAGTTGCAATAAATCCGAATCTCTTATTGCCAAATAAAACCAGTTTATTCCTAAGTGATTCTATTAAACGAGGTTTAACGCCTCGAGTTTTTGGTATTTTTACTCTTACCAATTCTAACCCGCTTTTCCAAACTAAGATAAAATTTATGGCATAAGTTAATGTTTGCAACCATTAACAAGAAATATAAGACGAAGAGTAAACACATATCAACTACCCATTATGCATATATTCAATGGCAAATACCCAAATACATAACACCCATTTAGGGTCCACAACCTCAGTGTTTAAGTTTAGCTACTCATCATAAATAACCAAAAACAAGTATTGAATAGTGTCATGAATGCTTACAAACCACCACTTCCTTGCTCTAATACTTCCAAAAGGTGAAGAATGTTTAATGAGAGAATGTTGTTCAAAAGCTAGACAAGACTGACCCACGATACCCAAGTAAATCCTTTTATAGTGGGCAGAAAATTCAGGTGAAAAGAGAACAAAAACACTTATGTCGGGCTTAGATGCGATCGCATTCCTGTCGCATAACAGGGATGCGATTCGCATCTTCACTTTCTTCGTCGCATATCAAAACCCTAGGTCCCAGAGATTCATCGCATTTGAGAGATGCGGTCTGCATTAGTGATGTGCGATCGCATTCGTGCGTCGCATTTTCAGTGTAGCTTCAGGCATCAGATGGTGATGGGATTTAAATGCGGTTCACATTTGAGATATGCGGTCGCACGTTTGACCGCATTTCACTCCTTAAATTTGACTCAACTTTCTGTTGCGGTATGCGATCTCTAGGCTCGAAATGCGATTTGCATGTTGCATATGCGATCGCATTCGGCCATTTTTCCTCCTCTTTTCTCTTCTTTAACTATATTTTGCATGGTCTTGAGTGTTTACACCTTGTGTACTGCAAAATACCAAAATTCTATAATTAATAAGAGTAAATTCTCTTGAAACGAGCCATAGTTTAAGCACTATGGTATATAATGTGCCGAAATTCTCCGGCACATCAACATGTTGTTTTGGTTCTGAGTTTTCTTGTTCTTCTTTGGGTATTCTGATTTTGAGAATCTTGTGCACCCATAATCTCACCTCGATATGTGCGCGCAGCCCGAACGTGTAGCCGGGAAGGTTTAATGTGAAAACTTGAAGAAAAACTGGAATTTCTATAATTAATTGACTTAAAGTTGACTTTGATCAACATTTTTGGTAAACGGATCCGGACCCGTGATTGGACGGTCCCGGAGGGTCCGTAGGAAAATATGGGACCCGGGCGTATGCCCGTAATCCAATTCCGAGGTCCCAGGACCGAGAAATGAATTTTTAAAGGAAATTGTTTTCTGAAAAATATTCAGTATTTTGAAAATGAAATTTAATGAGAAAACTGTGTACCGGGCCCGTATTATGGTCCCGAAACCTGAAACAGGTCAAATATGATTATTATGCATTGCCTGTAAAGTTTGGTGGGATTCCGGATAGCGTAGGTCGGTTCGGTGCATTGAAACCAAATCCTAAAACTTAAGAATTCCTAAGTTTGATTTTAGGGTTTTGGAGGGTGATTCGGAGTTTTAGCGGTGTTTAGGGCGTTCCGAAGGATCGAGTGAGTTCGTAAAATGATTCGGAACTTTTTGGTATAATTGCACGGGGGCTCGGGTGGGCCCAGGGGCCTCCCGTACCCCGATCGGGGCCAAAAACTAGCAGCATCAGCTGCTGGTGCACCAGGTCTGGTGTGACCGCAGGTGCGGTCTCCCAAGTCACAGGTGCGGCCCAGAAGCCCCCAGCCCCATTCCACAGGTGCAGACCCTCCACCGCAGGTGCGACCTCGCAGGTGCGAGGTTTGTCCGCAGGCGCGCCTTCGCAGGTGCGGCCTTATGGTCGTGGGTGCGGGACCGCAGGTGCGGAAATAGCTTAAGGCAGACTCCTAATTAATATGGGACTTAAGCTCATTTCCTCCATTTTTCATCATCTTGGACGACGTTTGAGAGATTTTCAAGAGGGGTTTCATCTACCAACTAAAAGGTAAGTGATCTTCCATTTCATATTAGCTTGTTACATCACGTTTTAGGTAGATTAACATCAAATTACAGGTAAAATCATTGGTTAGAGATAAGACCTAGGGTTGATGAATTCTTAGAAATTTCACTACTTTTCTACCATGAAACCTTAGGGAATTTACATATAAATGATCCTTAGGTTATGGGTGAGTGTTTTCTTCGAAATTTTTCGGAAACCGAGCGTGTGGGCCCGGGGGTGTATTTTGGGAATCCTTCAAGAATGATGAATTAGCCTAATTAGGGTGTAATTTCCTACTGTTGAGCGTATATTGATCTATTTAAGTAATATTTGGCTAGTTTCGAGTCCTTGAGCGACGAGTTTGGAGTTTCGGGCACTTTCTTGACCGGAGGAGTAGAATTCCACACGAGGTGAGTCTCCTTTCCAACCTTGTAAGAGGGAATTGTCCCCATAGGTAATTGTATTGATTAAATGTCCTTAATTGCGGGGGCTACGCATGTACCAAGTGACGAGAGTCCGTGCGTAGTGACTAATATGCTTTGTCGGGTAGTGTTAGGATTCACAAGCATGCTTTTACTTGTCTTGTCTGTCTTTCCTTGAAAGTAACTGTGGTGAGTTTGCACCTCTGAGGCATTATGGAAACGTTAGTGAATATCCTGCAAGCTTAAGTTATAGATTATGCTACAAATGTTATACCGTAATTTCCTTCTTTAAAAGATGATTTTTGTTGGAATTGTGTATATTATGAGCACCCGAGTCACAGGTATGATTCGTGAGCGGGGTAGCCTTACATTATGTCAACCGCGTCACATGATCGATTCGTGAGCGGGGTAATAGATGCATCTATGGTTAGGACCGTTCGACCCTCGACGGTGCACATTTAACTTATCGCGACGCTTCGGCCGTACGCTTCGGCATGCTACATGCTATTTACTTGTCCGAGAGTTTTATTTATGAATTATCAATTTTATCTGTCTGGCTTCGAAGTAATTTGGTGATTTTGTTCATATACTGTTGTAGTTGATACGACTCGGGAGGTCCTCCTCTGTTATTTGACTGTTCCATGTGTACCTGCTTTCCATACTTATTGTACCTGAAACTTTATTGTCATAAACTAGTATTTTGACCTAGTGAGTAAAACGTCTACCTCTCGTCACTACTTCTTCGAGTTTAGACGGAATACTCACTCGGTACATATTTAAATATATGTACTCATGCTACTCTTCTGTACTTAACTGTACAGGGTCTGAGCCAGCTGCGTTCGGCCACTATTCCGGCGGCCATCGTTGAGAGTTTCCTTCAGCTGATTTCACGGTGAGTTACTTTCCTTGGCGATCTTGGCAGCACAGTGGAGTTCCCCACATACTTTTGTCTTGTTGTCCTATCAGACAACATTGTATTTATTAGCAGGGTTTTGTATAATCAGTCGCTTGTTGACTCGTGACACTAGATTCTGGCACGTATATGGATTTCTTGATATTTTGGTAAAGATAAATAGATTCTACTTTATTTTGGGTTGTAAATTGCCTTGTGCTTTCACTTAGAGATTGGTTTAAAGGTTTTTCTTATTTAAATAATCACAAAAAGGGTTTTTTTATCATTTAATCACGCAAGAAATCACTCGGGTGGATAGATGTTGGCTTGCCTGACCCTGCCGTTGGGCGCCATCACGACCTGAGCGAAATTGGGTCGTGACAGCTGGTTGCTGATCTGCTGTTCGTTTGTTGCTGGGTTTTCATCTTACTAGTTGATTTCCATCTCTCCCTATCCTTTATTTGGTAAGAATTTCTTTTGTTTTCTCTTTGAAAAAGTATGTAACACCCTATTCTATGAATGAATTCTTTTATATTTGAAATTTCGTGCTATGCTGATATGTAAATTTGTTGGTTTGTTTGAGTTTTCTTTGACTAAACTTGTATGCAAATCTAAGGTCTAAATTGTGTGTTTGTTCTTATTGAAATTTTGCTGAGTTATTTTCCAAATATCTGTCACGACCCAAATTTCCCCAACCTTAGGGATCGTGATGGCGCCTAACATCACACTTGCTAGGCAAGCCAATGTTAGAGTTCGATTAGCTATTTACCTTTGATGATCCATTTAAACATAATAAACAATTATAAAATAAACTTAAGCTACTGCCTTTCAATGAATAATTCCAAACATAAAATAATAAACACTTAAATAAACCGAGCCACGGACTAATTATATAAGTAACTCTAGAACTACCCCAGGGTCTGGTGTCACAATTCACGAACTACTAAAGAATACTACAAATAATGGGCTGGAAAAATAATGTAATTGTTCTGAATATATTAAAATAGTTTTATAAAAATAGGAGAAGACCCTCGAGATCTGCGAACGCCGGCAGATATACCTCGTGTCTCTGAATAAATGAATAGCTGCTCTAAATATCTCTATTGCTGGTCGATACCTGGATCTTCACAACAGTGTGCAGAGTGTAGTATTAGTACAACCGACCCCATGTACTAAGTAAGTGCCGAGCCTAACCTCGACGAAGTAGTGACGAGGCTACGGCTGGGCATTAACAACATATAACCTGTGACAATAATATATACAATAACGCAACAAAATAATTCTACACGAACAAGAAAAATATAAGTTAGACGATAAATATAAACCAAGAAGGAAAGCTAAACAAATAATTAAGTACCGCAACAATAATGAAATAACTCAGCCGCCTTTCTCAGGCCTCAGCTATAACAACCTCTCAAATGATTTCCATGTTTCCAAACTTTAATTTTAAATAAAACTAGTGCCAAAATATGAAAAATAATAATATAAAATTGTAGTTTTCAAATCTTGATTTTTCTTTGAAAATCAATAAAAATATAATTGTCCTCCCTTATTGCTCCTTGTTGCAGCGTGCAACCCGATCCCACCAGACATATAATACCAATTTATTCACACGTGTCACGATCAGTTTATTCACCCGTATCACAATCAATTATCCACCCTTATCACAACCTCCTTATCACAGCCCCCTTGTCACAGCCCCCTTATCACCGCCTTTCAAGGCAAAGCCTTTCATAATATTTATGTCTCGACAAATTGTAAACAAAACAAGTTTAACTTTCAAATAATAGTAAAAGCAGAGTATGAAATAATGGCAATAAAATAATGAGTGCTCCAACCTTTATTTTATAAACAGTAAAACATGCATATTCTCCCTTACCATTGTCTTGTTGCGGCGTGCAACCCGATCCCACCTATTCACAATATCACAATCAATTATCCACCCTTATCACAACCTCCTTATCACAGCCCCCTTATTAAACTTTCACAATTCAGGCCAAGCCTTTCACAACACTTTTATTTCAACCAATTTCAAACAGAAAACAGTATAGCTCGTAAGCTTCAACCAATATCATTTCACAATAAAACCAACCAGAATATATGTAAACACCGTAACACTATCAACCCAGCTCAGTCTTTATGTACCATGATAAAATCAAGAGAACAACCTACACTTTTAATACACTTGCCACAATAATTGGCGATAATCAATTGAAACCAAACAACCACATAAACCTCAACAATCATAAAATAGTTAAACTGCATTCCTCATCACTTCCTCGACACACACACACACACATATATGTATATATAAAATTCATAAAAACAATGCCAAACCCGTTTTGTACCACAAGGAATTCAGCTAAAACAACTAATACTCTTTCCAAAATAACCACAACAATATCTAACAATAAAATAACAAGGCCAAGTAGTCATTGAAACAATAATCGACATAGAACAATTAAGACAAGAATCAATTAAGTTGGGAACGGGAAAGGGTTCATGCTTAACATGCAAATTGGGTGGTGCATAACTCGTCACCTCACCTATACACCACGCCCATGCATTTCACATAGCAAACAAGTGGGGATTCCTATTCCCTCAAGCCAAAAATAGACCAAACACTTACCTCAATTTCGCAGGTCACTCACAGCTCAATTATAGCTTTTCCTTTAGAATCTTGCTCTAACTTGCTCGTATCTAATCATAATTAACCCAATATCATTAATTAAGACTAAAGTAACTAACTTTATTGAAAAATATAATTTTTCCTAAGTTTTCTCAAAAAAAGTGAAAACCCGACCCCAAGCCCGCTTGGTCTATACTCGGGGTTCGGACCAAATTACGTTTACCCATCAACCCAAGAACCCAAATATACAATTAGTTTCGAAATCCGACCTCAATTCGAGGAAAAGATTCAATTTTTATAAAATTTCCTAATTCTACCCAAACCCTCGATTTTTGCCATGAAAATTCTTAGTTTTTGATTTAAAAGTGATGAAAAACAATGGAAAAGTGAAAGAGTAAGGTTTAGAATTGATTACCTATGACTTGGGGATGATATTCGGTGAAAATATTCGTTCCTAGGGCTGTAGGGTTCGAAAATTTGAAGAAGAAGGTCTGCCCGTTTTAAATATATTTTTTTGCTAGTTATTCTACCTCGTTTCTCGTACCAAACAATCCTGAAACTCGAATTTTATGTGTCCAATGGATTTCTTGTTAAATTCTAGTCACGTTAGGCTTTTGAATCACTCAATTTGACCTTATAATGAAGGAGATACGTAGGTTTTAATATTTTCAAATAGTGCAGATTTTAATACGCTGTTAGGGCAATTTCGTAATTCATCTGAAAAATCTCGCAACTTTAGTAAAATGAGCATAACATCCTCATACGATGTCTAAATTTCGATGATTCTTTTTGCTACGGGTCCGTAATTACGATACGGATCTAATACTTCATTTAAAACATAAATCTAAGCTCATTTGTTCAGTATGATATCATTTATGCTTAAAGAAACGACGTCGAAGCATAAGAAAGAACGAGCGCAACACAACCCAAACCTATTTGAAACTCATCCGAGCCTTCGGGGCTCTAAACCAAGCATGCACGCAAGTCGAAAAGCATCATACGGACTTGCTCGTGCGATCTAATCATGAAAATAATATGTAAAACTATGAATTAAACCTCAAAACTCATCATTTTCATCAAGAACACTTAAAGTTCATAACTTTTCAACTGAATGTCTGAATCACGTCAAACAAACTTCGTTTTTCACCAAATTTCACAGTAAACCTTTAAATACTATAACAAATTTGTACCGGACTCCAGAACCAAAATACAGGCCCAATACCAATGGTTTCAAACATTAATTCTTTTATTTATTTCATTAATATTTCAGCAAAATAATTTCTTTCAAAAATTGATTTCTAAGGCTTGGGACCTCGGAATTTGTGATGACCCAAAAGGTCATCCTAAGTAACTTTAGCTAAATCTGTGTTCCGAGTCCCCGAAAGCCTCCGTTAATCTCATCTCGATATGCGTGCGTAGCCGGGAAGCTTCTATGTGAAAATCTGATAAAAATGGAATTTTTGAATTGAATAATTGAATAAAGTTGACTCTGGTCAATATTTTTGGTAAACGGACCCGGACCCGTGATTTGACGGTTCCGGAGGGTCCGTAGGAAAATATGGCACTTGGGCGTATGCCCGGAATCGAATTCCGAGGTCCCAAGCCCGAGAAATGAATTTTTAAAGAAAATTATTTTCATAAAATAATAAAGGATCTTGGAAATGAATAATTATGTGAAAACCGTGTTACCGGGCCCGTATTATGGTTCCGGAGCCCGGAAGAGGTTTAATATATGTTACATGACTTATCTATGAAATTTGGTGTAAAACGGACTTGAAATGACGTGTTTCGAAAAAAAATGGAATAATTAAGCTTTATGAAGTTTTAAGAAAATTTGATGAGTTTTGAGGTTTAATTCATTGTGTTTGATGATATCTTGGTGATTTAAATGCTTGAATAAGTCCGTAGGATGTTTTGGGAGTCGTGTGTATTTTTGGTTTTGACACCCGAGGCCTCGGGTGAGTTTCGGGTAGCTAACGGAGTGCTAAAAATCTGGTGTTTAACTGATTTTCTGGTGTCTGTCAATTTGTTCAGTGCGATCGCATTAGTATCTCTGCGATCGCATAGTGTACGGTTGGGATGGGGTCATTGATGTTCTATGCGATCGCAATGTATGTTCTGCGATCGCATAGGGTACTGGGTAGTCTAGGGGTCTGGGGTGATTTGGTCAGTGCGGTCGCATGTGGGGTGCTGCAATCGCATAGGGTGGGGGGCATAGGTTCCGCAATCGCGTAGGACTTTCTGCGATCGCGTAGGGTTATCACCAGGTCCTCTTCTGCGATCGCAACTGTTCTTCTGCGATCGCAGAGCACAAATTCGTTCAGTCATTTTAAAATACCAAAAACAGAACCTTATACGGGAATTTCTAAATTTCAGTCTTCTCCTCCATCCCCAACCCCCATTAATGAGCCTTAAACCAATTCTCCCTCCATAGCCTCTTGGGTAAGCTTCCTAACATCGATTTCTCCCATTTTACTTCCATAATCACTAGAAATCTAGGCCTAAAATCATAAAATCAAGTAGAAATTAGGGGTTTTGGATAGAGTTAGGTTTTTGGGAAATTTGGGTGATTCAACCTCAATTTGGGGTCGGATCTTAAAAAAAATCATATATTTGAATTTGTGGGGTTATGGGTGATCGGGTTTTGGTCCAAGCCTCGTGTTTGGACCAAGCGGGCCCGGGGTCAAATTTTGGTATTTTTGGAAGAATGCTAGAAATTGAATATCTAGGCTATGGGATTGTGTTATTGAGTCTTTATTGATATTATTGAATTAATTATGCCTAGATATCGTTGTTTCGGAGTCGGATTATAAAGGAAAGACGGTCTTAGAGGGTTGATTGCTATACTTTGGACCGAGTTAAGTGTCTTACCTAACTTTGGTGAGGGATTAGGTATTGTATGTTATGGTGTTATGTGTTTATCATGTTCAATGTATATGTGAGGTGACGAGTACCTATACATTGTGAGTCAAGCATGCCCGTGAGTCTATTTTTGATAAAATTCAGTTATTTCTTCAATGTTCATCATACTATGTAATTGCCTCTACTTGAGAAGTTGATTGTGGTTGATGTACTGGACTATGCTGCATTCCTTACCATACACATTGTCTTGCATTGGTGAGGAAGAGTGTAAAGCACGAAGGGTGATGTCGTGCCATGTTTTTTACATTGATTACATCATGGCATGCATAGTGAGGAAGAGAGTAAAAGCGCGAAGGATGATGTCGTGCCATGTTTACATTTATTGAAAGCACGAAGGTTAATGTCGTGCCATGATTACAATGATTACAACATGCATTGCATTGGTGAGGAAGAGAGTAAAAGCACGAAGGGTGATGCCGTGCCATGTTTACATTTATTGAAAGCACGAAGGTTAATATCGTGTGCATTGCATTGGTGAGGAAGAGAGTAAAAGCACGAAGGGTGATGTCGTTCCATGTTTACATTTA
>ML248688.1:23684-74210 GCA_005239495.1 Nicotiana undulata
CCATGATTTATATTATCTTATATCATACATCGCATTGTGAGGAAGAGAGTAAAAGCACGAAGGGTGATGTCGTGCCATTACATACATTGCTCGCATTTATACTTGTTACGTTAGCATTCTTGTTAATATTGCTCTCTTGCTTTCTCCTATGTAACATTAATCGTTCTTATTTCTCACTTGTTACCCCCATTAACTGCTCTTGTATCCCATGCTTATCTGGTTATTCCTGCGTTCGTCTGTGCTATATCTTGTAGAACTGTACAGGTAGATTATCGTTGTCAAGTCTAGCCTCGTCACTACTTCGGCCGAGGTTAGGCTCAGCACTTACTCAGTACATGGGGTCGGTTGTACTGATGCTACACCTGTACTTCTTTATGTTGTGCAGATCCCGCAGCCAAACCCAGTGGACACCGTTAGAGGGAGTATCCTTCAGTCCACCCCGGAGATTCTGAGGTAGACCCGCAGACGTTCGTGTGCTTTGGCGTCTCCTCTATCCTTAATTTTCCCATCATGTCTTGTTTATCTCCTAGTTTCTGAGACAGTTCATGTATTATTTTCTTCAGACTTTGTATTTAGAAATCTTATAGACAGTTCGTGAGTTAGTGACTCCAGGCTCTGGGATTGTTGCAACGGATTGTATTTTGTTATCATCACTTAGTCTCGAAATCTATCTACTTTTGTTGTTAAAAATTATAAATTGTTTATAGTTATTTCTGTTAATTCTGTATTAAGATGATAGTGTAATTTTACACGTTGGCTTGTCTAGCAGGTTCAACATTAGACGCAGTCATGGCCTGAAGGTGGGATTTCGGGTCGTGACATTAACGGTGCTAATCCGGGTCTATAGACCCTATTTGCCAATGGCTCTTCTAGTGTAAAAGTTGCCGGCTTAGGCATAGTCTTAATATTACCCACGGGTGAAAAGAAACGACAAGCAATCAAATGTTATCCTATAACTGAAGCAAAGTACAAAGTTGTCATTGCAGGGCTAGAACTAGCACGAGAACTCTCAATCGAGCAAATCGTAATCAAAAGTGACTCCCAACTTGTAGTAAATCAGATGCAGGGGACTTACATCGCTCGGGAGACTCGGATGCAACAATATTTAGAAAAGGCACGAGATCTCGAAAGACAATTCAAAATGTGGAAGGTTATACCTAGAGAAGAAAATGCAGAAGCAGACGCATAGGCTAACCTCGCAACAGTCACGGAAGTGGCGAACAAAGACAATGCAATTTTCGTTCATCTATTTCATTTAGTAATCGACCAGGACAAAAATGAGGTAACTTTCAACAATTTAACCTGGGATTGGAGAAACGAAATTTTAAATTTTTTGCAGAATGGCACCGTACCTGAAGACAAAAAAATAGCTTAAGCACTTCGCCGAAAAGCTGCACGGTACTGCCTCATTCGTAATTCTTTATATCGCAATATGCTCGGAGGTCCTCTAGCAAAGTGCCTCGGACCTAAACAAATGGAGTTCGTGATGAGAGAAGTCCACGAAGGACACTGTGGAAATCACGCAAGGACGAGATCCTTGGTCAAAACCCTAATCAGAGTCGGGTACTATTGGCCTAACATGGAAGAAGAAGCTGAGAACTTCACATGCAAATGCGATAAATGCCAACGACTCGCTAATAACATGCATCGAACTGCGGAATTATTGCACCCAATAATATCACCATGGTCGTTCATGAAGTGGGGTATGGATATAGTGGGACCTCTTTCCGCAGCTAAAGGAAAGGTACGGTTGCTACTAGTGCTAACTGGCTATTTTACGAAATGGGTAGAGGAAGAAGCTTTCAAATAGGTGCAAGAAAAAGAAGTTAAAAGCTTCTTATGGCGGAATATAATATGCCGCTTTGGAATACCTAAGGAGATCGTGTGTGATAATGGCCCAATTCATAGGCTCGCAAATCACATAATTCTTCGAAAGTTGGCAAATTAAACGGATTACTTCAACGCCGTATCACCTCGTGGCTAATGGTCAAGCTGAGTTGACGAATAAAGTCATCATCAACAACCTGAAGAAACAGCTAGAGAAAGCCAAGGGAAATTGGCCCGATGAGTTACCAGCAGTACTATGGGCTTACAAAACAACTTCAAAAATAGCCACGGGAGAAACTCCGTTCGCACTTGTCTATGGCTCAGAAGCCTTAATACCGGTAGATATTGGAGAACCAAGCATAAGGTTTATAATAGCCACGGGGGATGCAAACAACGACAAGTTGGGAATTAATCTGGACTTGCTCGAACAAAGAAGAGAAGTTGCGCTAATACGAATGGCAGCTCAAAAACAAGTCGTAGAGCGTTATTATAACCGAAAAGCTCACCTCAGATACTCCATAGGGATTGGTTTAGACAGTGTTCAAATAATATTTATTTAATTACTAGCTAGGAAAATAACACTTGATTTAATGATTATCAACTATGATTAACTACTAAAAATTAAGCAACTAATAATTGATCACAAATGACAGCATATGAGCAACAAAGAAATATTAATGAGAGAAATAAGGGTAATTGACTAGACAGGTGATCTTGAGTTAGTTCACTCTACAAAACTCTTGATTCTCATGAATTCAACAGATAATCATATTACACTTGAAGTTAATATTCCTCTTTCGATTAAATGTTAAATTCTTAAATTAATCTAATTGAAGCACGACAAACAATTGCGACGAATAAAATGATGGCTATGGTCTAAAGGGTAACTTCTCATGAATATTTCCCCATTTTTTAGTTCGATTAATAATTCAAGAGGCTCTTTCAGGTACTTGTTTGAATCACGAATTTAAACTAGAGCATAAGATGTAAAGAAACTCAATATCAAGCTCGTCTTTCGATTAAGAAAAATAATAAATATCTTTATAATACGAATTAAAAATCCATCAATTAATTCCAACAATTGTAACGAAGTGAATCCCTAATCAAGTTATCAAAACATCATATCCATCAATACCCTAACGGAAATTACTCCATAGCAATGAAGAAATTCATCTCAATAAGGTCTAAAAACACTGAAAAGATCACTGCTAACGATTCGATACAAACTCCCACATTGCTCCGATTATTGGTCGAAATCTTGATGGCTTCTTGTGCCTTCTTGCCTTAGTTGCTTCTCAAATCTCTCATAGGTCAAAGGTCCCTTCAAAAATGTAATTTTTGTGTATTTATACCGTGTAGAAGTGGGCCCGGACGAAATTACACTTTCCAAGCTGAACTAGGACAATACTCAGAGAAAAATGCACTAGCACGGCGCAGGGCACGACGCGCCACACGGCACACGCCAGTGGACATTTTCAGAGAGTGGATTGTCAAAGAATTGGCCTGTTTTGCAAGGCTTTGCCACCCCATGCGGCGCCCCACTTTCATGCCCAAACCCTGGGGGACGCGACTGGCACTTAACCGAGTGAACCCAGTCGAGCAAGTCTGATTAGCCTTTCCTACCCGACTCATTTAATCCCCGCGATTATGGCACAACATTGTTTACTGAGTTAGTAGAAGACAAATCAAATTAACCCATTCTTTCTTATGTACCGATACCAACATTTAGGTCTCCCAAAAACGTACATACTAATTACAATATTTAAGAGATGGGGTTACACTTACGAGTTAACCCAACAACTACCCAAAACATACATGACCCACATGAGTGTCCACGAATCCTCTAAAGTGAAGAAGATGAACATAGTTCTGCCGTCGACAAGGCCCCAGCTATACCTTGAAATAGAACAACATATACAAAAGAGAGCAACATATATTTACACACGGCCTCAGGAGGAAATGGGACTCACCAGTACTGCTGTAAGGAGGGGAGAGGGCACCACTACCGATGGTCAGCGCTACCAGCTACAGAGCCACCTACATCCATAAGAAGATGTAGAGTCCCCGGCAAAAGGGACGTTAGTACCATTGAATAGTACTAGTATGTATGAACAAACTCTACTCTAGATAGAATAATCATCAAACATGTAATAATACAATTAGAGACTTTGTATAACGATTCACAGAGGTAGAGGAAAGCATAAATAGGAGTCACCATGTTTTCTTGTCCCGTTGTGCCATCTTTTGGTTAATAATCCTTTAAAGCCAAGTGCCATTACTTTAATACACCACCGTGTCGTTTTCACACGGAGTCCGGTCTCTGCCCGACCGGCTAAGCCATCCTAAGTGAGACATCACATCATCATAGTTTAATAATTACCACCGTGTCGTTATCACACGGAGTCCGATCTCTACCCTAAGCCATCTCACTTGAAACAATGAGACGTTATCAATATCATACTTCCATAATTACCACTGTGTCGTTATCACATGGAGTCCGATCTGTGACCGACCGACTAAGTCATCTCACTTGGAACAGTGAGACATTATCAATATCACATTTTCGATGCAATTACCACCATGTGTACATCATGGAGTCCGATCTCGGCTCGATCGGCTAAGCCATCACACTCTAGGACATAACCATATCATTTTAATCTTTTAGTTCACATCTCTTCTCATCATTTATTTTATAGTTCTTGGCACTTGGGCATATTTAAACCTTTGAGTTACATTCTCCCTTCAACCATATCATATACTCATATTTCATATCAACTAAAACCATCTCATATGAGGAGTCGTACACATAGTAAAAGAAGGAGCATGATGATCACAATTCATACTTTCAAATAGCATTGTGACATGGTAGTAACTTAGAACAACATGGAAGCAAGAATTTCTCAACTTAACACATAGAACCCATTTACTCTTCAAAGAATCAAACAAGGAAATTCATACCGTATATCTGAGCACCAACGAGTTTATTCTATGAAGATTAGAATTAGCCATACATACCTCAATTGGTTTTTTCCTTAATTTCTACCACAATTCACCAGACCCTTTAGCACCTTCAATCTAATTCACAATGTAGCACAATCGAACCCAAAATTAGGAATAATTATTTTGTCTTGAGCTCACTTGAGCATTATATCAAACATTAGGGTTTCATTAAAGATTGCATGGTCCCTTTTTAGTGAAAGATTACTCTAATCCATTTCCCCCTATAAGTTTAGGATTCTTTGATTACATGCATGTAAGGTCTTTATCCTCATTACCATGAACTAACCCATCCATGCCCCATTTATCTAAGATTTGGAAATCAAAGTTGGTATGTTAGAAATTTACCTCTTAAGTGCAAGAATTGGTACTCTAGTTGATTAATCCAAAGCCTTGAGTGGTGATTGAAGATTAATTTGATGAATAGGGAACCTTCTCCATGGAACTCTCCCTCATCTCACTCTAATATATCAAAAAAATGGCTAAAAATTATGGGGGATAGGTGTTATATTAGTCTGGGTTCGGGTTTTAAAAATTAGAAAATGGGTGCCCCGACGCAGGTTTGCGGTCCATAATGGGATCGTATTTTGGTTATGCGGTCCGCATAACTGGCCTCAACTAGGTGAAAAAGAAAAGTGGCATGCCCAGGTATGCAGCAACTATGCGGTCCGCATACCCAAAATGTGATCGCATTTTGGGCCGCATAGTTTCCCTCACAATGGACAGCAAATTGTCCAACTATGCGGCCATTATGTGGTCCGCATAGCTGATATGCGACCGCATAGTGTACCGCAGATCTGCACCCCTTCACAAAAAATTTCCTCTAAGTCCGTAGGGTACTTTTCAATCCTAAAGGTCCAAACTACGGCGAGCTTGCTTGCCGCGAATAATTTCTACAGATATAACGACATAGGGTCTAATCGGGCATCGTTTTGGTTAAGGATTTTACGGGTCTTTACACCCACGCGGAGCGGCTGTGATGTTTTCTCATAGTAAATTGTTTTCTTCACTATTTGATATCCAGACTTGGTCGTCGACCCCCGAAAGCGATCCCTGCTAAATTTCTTGGGCTTTTACTCATACTTCAAAGCTCCGGATAGATCGATGTAGCTCCATATTATCTTTTTGACTCGAAATCACTTGTTGCAAGGCATAAAATATGTAATAAGTAGGATTCACTATTATTTAAGCTCAAACACACGTAAAGTGTAGTAATTAGAGTGTAAAATACGGCTAAAACACGAGTTTCTAGTCTACCATCAATCATGATGGAAAATTCAAAGCTAGAGTTGTAGTCTAAGTAGACTTGAGCTTCTGAAAGCACTCCTCACACTCATCAGACCACCTGAATAGGGAAACCTTATACGTTAATCTAGTCAATGGAGCTGTTATATATGAAAACCCCTCCACAAAATGGTTATAATATCCAGCCAACCCGAGGAACTCCGGATCTTTATAGTAGTAGACGGTTTAGGACAACTCTGAACTGCCTCAACCTTCTTTGGATCCACCTTAGTCCCCCCGTTGGATACCACATGACCCAAGAATGCCACCTAGTCTAGCCAAAATTCGCACTTGGAGAATTTAGCATATGGCTTCTTCTCCCTCAAAGTTTAGAGTACGATCCACATATGCAGCTCATGATCCTACCGGCTACGAGAATACACCAATATATCATCATTGAAAACTATGAAGAAGGAATCAAGACAGGGTTAGCAAGTGAATAAAAGTTGTTGGGGAATTGGTCAACACAAAAGACATCACCAGAAACTCGTAATGGCCATAAGAGGTCTGAAACGCAATCTTCAGAATATCGGAAGCCCTGATATTCAACTGAAGATATCCGAATCTCAAATCAATCTTCGCGAACACCCAAGCATCCTGAAGCTAATCAAATAAGTTATCAATACACGATAGTGGGTACTTATTCTTGATAGTAACCTTGTTCTACTTCTTGTAGTCAATGTACATCCTCATAGAACCATCTTTCTTCTTCAAAAATAGAGGCAGTGAACCCCAAGGAAACACACTAGGCCTGATGAAACCTTTATCAAGCAAGTCTTGTAATTGTTCCTTCAATCCTTCAACTCTACTGGTGTCATGCGATATGGTGGAATAGAGACGGGCTAAGTACCCGACCCCAAATCAATACCAAATTCAATATCCCTATCGGGTGGCATGCCCGACAGATCTGCAGGAAACACATATGGAACTCCTCACTACTGTAACTGGATCAACATATGGATCTAATCGGGCGTCATTTTGGTTAAGGATTTTACGGGTCTTTACATCCTCCCCCACTTAAGATCATTCGTCCTCGAATGAGGATCGGGGAATCACTTGTGTTTGAATACGCTATATGCCAACCCCCAAATTTAACAAACTTCCAATTTTTCTAAAACATTTTCCAAAGTTTCCTTTGTAATTAGGCATATCCACCTGTCAGAGAGCCCCTGAAACACCTTTCGACGAACTTCACATAATCAGCCAACACAATAGCACATAAATACAACACAAATTAAGGGGTTATAAGAGGGCGGATGGTTAGGGAACTGGGGTGGATCTACACAATATGATATGAAAAGCAATTATTTAGAGATGACGACTTCATTAACTATTACCTGACTTATTCAAACAAATGAGGGTACTTCTTTTTCATTTAATTCTCCGCTTCCCAAGTAGCTTCCTCGACTTGTTGATTCCGCCATAATACTTTAACCGATGCGATTTCCTTGTTTCTCAACTTACGAATCTGTCTATCAAGGATAGCAACTTGAATTTCTTCATACGACAATTCTTCGTTAACCTCAATGGTCTCAACCGGCACGATGGCAGACGAGTCTCCAATCACTTTCTTTAACATGGACACATGAAACAGTGGGTGCACCAATGACATTTCAGGGGGCAATTCCAGCCTATACGCCACTTGTCCTACCCTTTGAGTGATTCTATATGGCCCGACATACCTTGGACTCAATTTCCCTTTATTTCCAAACCGCATGACCCCCTTCATGGGAGATACCTTCAATAACACCCAATCATCTTCTTGGAACTCCAAATCCCTGCGACGAATGTCCGAATATGATTTTTGACGGCTCTGAGCAGTTTTCAACCGCTCCTCTATGATTCTATCCTTCTCCATAGCTTGATGCACGAGATCTGGTCCTAATAGTTCGGCCTCTCAAACCTCGAACCACCCAATCAGCGACCTACATCTTCTATTGTACAAGGCCTCAAATGGTGCCATCTAAATACTGGCATGGAAACTGTTGTTGTAAGCAAATTCTATACGTGGAAAATGATCATCCCAACTACCTTTAAATCAAGCACGCAACATGTCCTCTAGCGTTTGGATGGTCCACTCTGCTTGCCCGTCGGTCTGCGGGTGGAAAGTTGTGCTGAGATTTACCTGCGTCCCCAAACCTTGCTGAAATTTCTTCCAACATTTTGCTGTGAATTGGGCCCCTCGATCCGAGATAATGGAAACTGGAGTGCCATGGAGCCTGACTATTTCCTTGATATACAACTGAGCATAATGTTCTACACTGTCAGTGGACTTAACTGGCAAGAAATGTGCCGACTTCGTGAGCCGATCCACTATTACCAAAATTGAGTCAAACTTGTGCGGAGTACGGGGTAATCCTACCACAAAGTCCATATTGATCATCTCCCACTTCTCAAAGCCTCCAGGATAGCTGATGCCTCAGCCTCATTATTTGATCCTTCATTAATCTCCCTTCCACTTGCATATATGAGGTCACCTCTTTCATCTCTCAAACAGAATCCAATAGAGCTTCTTCCAGGGTTACCTCTGCAAGCACCATCTGTATTCACTTTTATCCATCCCTCTTCCGGTAGTTCCCATAGCACCTTCTCAAATTTCAGCATTGGTGTATAGTTCTGCAGTAGTGCCAATATCTCATGCCACCTGTGAGGAACCCTTAACCCAGGTTTCCTTACATGCACAAGCTCCTGGATTGTTGTTGTCACCTGATAGATCACTCTATTAACAGACACAGCATCTCCATATTTCTAACTATTTCTCCTCTTCCAAAGTTTCCAAACAATGCATGATGGCAATGCTTGCATAATTGGCTTCATCCTTGGTAACACTTGGGCTGTCCATCATCTGGTAATGGCCTGGTGCAAATTCAGCCCCTCTAACCTTATTCCTGCCCTAGATAAAAAAGTATTTCCACACTGTTGAGGCTGCATTTGAAGTGAAAAACAAGTGTCCCAAAGTCTCTTGTGTTGGTTGTGCACAGCACCAACATCTGGAGGGCATAAAGTACCCCAGCCTTCTCATAAAATCATCCAAAGGTAGCTTTGCCTTCCAAACTTTCCACATAAAGAAGGAAATTTTGAAAGGTAATCTTTTGACCCAAATCATTCTATATGCCTCCCTCTGATGATCCCTTCTTCTAATGTATTCCCATGCTGATTTTACTGAAAATTGCCCTCTACTTTCTAGCATCCAATAGGGTGTATCCAGAAGTGTTTGCAAATCTGGTACAGGAACATTGTCAATTATCTGCCTAGCTAGGTCCTCTGGCAACAGCTCCAATAACCTATCTTGTCTCCAAGCACCTTGTTCTACCAATTCATAGACATTATGTACTTCTTCATCAATGGCAAAATCCTGTGGTACTAGAAAGTATAGTGCTCCCAACCCTGTCCAATTGTCAAACCAAAAAAGGGATGACCCCATTCTTGGTTTCCATAGTATCTGGTGCTCTATCAAGTCTCTACATTCAAGCATTTTCCTCCAGACATGTGAACCATATCTCCAGGGCACCACTACTGCATTAAGCTTTTTGCAATACTTTTGGCTTATGAAGGAGCTCCATAGGCTAGTCTTAGTCCTGAAGTTCCACCAAAGCTTGCAAAATAGTGCATTAGCCACATCATGCAATGATCTGAACCCAATACGTTCATTAGGTTATAAATATCACTTTGAATTTTTTTTTGAAAAGTCAAGAACATATCTTCCCCCTTTTGGAATCATCGAAATGTTGCAAAATGATTCACTTACCAGAATTATTAATTATTACTCATGGCCATTTGAGGCAACGGCAGGTGCAAAACATGATTAATCAACACAAGAAACCAATAAATGTAAGCTAAATAATAAATTGAGACAAGTCAATAACTAAACAGAAAATTCATTGATTAGGAACGAACATCAAACACTAGACAATTAAAACAAAACGACCAAAAACCATGAGGAAAACAGAGTTAAAAAAAAACAGAAACAAGTCCCAAACTGGGCACTGAAGGGGTATTGTGTAGCTCTAGACAGCCTAAGGATGGGAAGGTGCAAAAGAGGTTGTGGTATTGGTTTGAAAAAGAGAAAGCATATGTTGAAGAACACCTTTATTCTTATCCTTCTCTTTTGCTAGTTCAGCCTTGAGAGCATCCTGCTCAGCTTCGACCTCAATCAAGCAAGATTTCAAAAGAAGGATCTCCATATCCTTTTTTGTCAGTTTCCTGCACCAATGTTCTGACTTTGCTGTTGACAGGCTGCTTCCTAGATGAACCAAGTTCATCTGTAGGAACATTGACAATGTAATCACAAGTCAGCAAAGTTTCCTTCCCAAAATAATCCTTGGCAGTCGCCATTTCAGCCTTCTTCACAGGAACCTCAAAATGAGCAAACACAACTGTCAAGATAAAGCCATATGGAATAGCATGTGCTTTGGTTCCATTCACAACTCTGTCCAAGAGTTGGATGATGAAAGCTGGCCAATTTATCTATTTTCCCATGTACAAACACTCCATCAAGGTCAGATCCATATAGTTGGCTATGTGCCTTCTCTCTTGTCTTGGCAGCAGGAACGTGATGACAAACTCGAAGAACAGCTTGTGCTCTGGCTTCATTTAACTTTTGTAGACCGGCCTGGGTTCAATATCCCTTTCATTGTCACTGAAGAATCTGGTAATGTTGATTGCTGAGCCCATCCCATCCAGACTAGGCCACATTTGCCTAGTGTAATCCTCATAGCCCTCAGCAGGAATGTTCAGAATTTCTCCCAGCTTTTTAGCATCAAAGGAAACTTGAACCCCTTTGACTGTGGAAGTAACCCTGCCATCCTTGAAAGTTGCATTACCCATGAAATCCACCAGTTCAGCTCTAGCCAGCCTTCCTTCCATGTGAAGGACCATGTTCTTCCACCCCTGCACATCCAGTGTGTCCAGCAGGTATCGCATCCCAGGTTCCTCGAGATCTTTGAACAATTTGCGCTTCAATATTGTCTGCTTGCCAAACAGGGTGATTCTATCAGTATCTTCATGTTCTTCCTTCTCCTCCTCTCCACTCCAGTCTTCTTCGTCATATTTCTCAACTACCTTCACTTTCTTTGCCTTGGACCTGGTCCTTTTAACAGGGCTTGAAGGTGTGGCAGACACAACAGCTGACTTCTTTGAAGAAGCCTTAGCCTTTTTGGGTTTTGGTGTCCCAACCACGACTGGAGCAGGCTGCTCCTCCTGTTGGACCAGGTCCAACGTCTCCTCTTCAATAACAACAGCCTCAATAGGCTCTCCAACCTTAGCTTTACCCTTTGCCGCCTTCCTTTTCTTGCTCTCTTGCAGAGCCCTCTCAAATTTTTCTTCTTTTTCTCTAACAGTACTGCGTGTAGCACGCACCTTTGGAACAGGAGCATCAGTAGCTATAGAAGCTTTCCTCTTCTTTGAAGGAACTAGGTTAGTAGCCTTCTTGGACTTCTGAGTCCTCCTTTTCTTGGGGTTATAGGACCCCCCAGTTTCCGTAGCCTGTCAGCCAATGTCTCGTCCCCAGATGAACCACGTTCATCTGCTTCTTTCTTCAATCTTTCTAGACCTACCACTGCCTCATCAACTACACTTCCCCCTAACTCTATGACGTCTTCTCCAACCTTCTCAAGAATGGGACAACAGATAGCCAATGTGGTACCATCCTCCCCAAGTCCCCTTACAGAAGTATCTTCACCCTCTCTCTCAAGAATTTTACCTTTTCCCAATATTCTTTTCCTACTCGGCACTTCAACATCAACTACCGACCCAACCAGAACAAACATGTTCTCAGCATTAACAGATTCAGAAATAGCATCAAGATTACCTTGTTCAGAATTTGATGAACTAGGTGCTTCATCCTCATTGGCTGATTTAAAAGATTCACTTGATGATCCTGACTTAGATCCTTGGTCAGCTTGGATAAGTTCCTCCAAGAATTTTTCCTGAGACCCAGAAACAACAGATTTCCAGGCAAGAACTTTGACACAACGATTCTTGGGGGCTGGAGTAGGGTTTGGTGTGGGTTCAGGAATATGAGGGTTTTCAGGGGTTGAGGATCTATCTGGTGATTGAGAATTGTATACAGTCGGAGAATTAGAGTCTGATTCATAGTTTCCTCCATCGTAATCACGATTTGGCGATGAAGTAGAAGAAGAAGCAGGTGGTGGTGAAGACATTATTATGAGTGTTGTTAAGAAGAAAATAAGGGTGATCAGATTTTGGTTTGAGTAGAGTGAGTTGAACTTGGTTCGACGGTTACTTTATGAAGAGAAGAGTAATGATGACCCTTTTATAAGATGTGGCTAGGGAGTTTACAACGGGCAGAGTATTAACTCAAGTGGGAGTCTAATTGATATAGAACTGACATTGATTAGACAGTTATTGTCCCCCTAAAACTAGGCTAATTAAGTGAGACGGGACTTCTTGAAAATGGTTCAATTTTGGGTAAGTACGAAGTTTTTGAATTTGAACCAAAAGTGGATAGAGTCCTGCTCATGTATGACTGTACTTGATTTAATAAATGTATGGAGATGAGTACGTACCTTGACAGTCAGATGAACCAGCATGGATGAACCAGGTTCATCATATTAAAGTCTTTAATTTGCCTCAATTGTCAAAGATAGAGAAACATCATTAGTACCCAGGGAATCATATTAATACATGGCAAAAGAGTATGGCAATAAAGACATGATACTGAGCAATGATTAGTCTGATTAAGTACCTAATTAGAATTTTCTAGCCAAAAATTTTTTTTTCAATCTTTTCATTTTTTTTTCATTTTTGTTTTTCAATTAGGTGATCTTAATCATCCCTAATTCAAGAATGTTTCTCTCAAAATGCTCCCTACTGAGTGCTTTATTTAATATATCAGCAATTTGATGATCAGTAGCACAAAATTCGATTGAGATCATTCATTTTTCATAATTATCCCTTAGGAAATGGTGCCTAACATCTATGTGTTTAGTTCTCTTATGATGAACCAGGTTCTTCGTCATACTAATTGCACTAGTGTTATCACAGAAAATAGGAATGCATCCCACATCTATACCAAAGTACATGAGTTGTTGCTTGATCCATAGCAATTGGGCACAACATGAGGCTGCAGCCACATATTCAGCCTCAGCAGTAGACAAGGCTACTGAATTTTGTTTCTTGGTGGCCCAAGAGACAACGCAAGAGCCCAAAAAGTGAGCCATGCCTGAAGTACTTTTCCTGTCAACCAGGAAACCTGCATAATCAGCATCAGCATATCCTACAAGGTCGAAATTACTACCTTTAGGATACCAAAGGCACAAATCAGTGGTGCCTTTCAGATATCTCAAAATTCTTTTTACTGCAGTGAGGTGGGACTCCTTTGGATTAGCTTGAAACCTAGCACACAGTCCCACCCTAAACACAATATCAGGTCTACTTGCAGTGAGATATAATAGAGACCCAATCATTCCTCTGTATAGCTTCTGATCAACGGATGATCCAGGTTCATCGACATCCAATTTCATAGCTGTGGCTATGGGGGTGTCTATTTCCTTTGAGTCCTCCATTTTAAACTTCTTGAGCAGTTCTTTCACATACATTTATTGATGAATCATTGTTCCATGTGGGTTTTTCTTGATTTGCAAGCCTAAGAAGAAGTTTAGCTCACCCATCATACTCATTTCAAACTCATTCCCCATTAGTGTAGCAAATGCTATAAGAAGTCAGATTGCCTCCAATATTGCCACAGAAGCAAAGGTCTCATCATAGTCAATTCCCTCTTCTTGACTATACCATTGAACAACTACTCTTGCCTTGTTTCTTATAATAGTTCCATCCTCATCGAGCTTGTTCCTGAAGAACCACTTAGTGCCAATCACAGATTTGTCTAGTGGCCTGGGTACCAAGTGTCATTCTTGACTTCTCTCAAATTAATTCAGCTCTTCTTGCATGGCATTTACCCCGTCAGCATCCTGTAGGGCTTCACCAATGTTCTTTGGTTCAATCAGGGATAGAAAGGCATCAAACGCACACAGATTTTTCAAGGAGGCTCTTGTTTTGATTCCAGATGTCAGATCTGTTATTATGTTCTCAAGAGGATAAGAACTCTGATATCTGTGTGGTTTGAGTACTAGTTGTTCACTTGGATAGTTCCATGTTGTCTTTGTTGTTGTGGAACAGGATCAGGTCCAGGATTCTCAGGTTGAATTCCCCCTGTCAAGTTGCGTGAGGTAGTTGGACCTGGTCCATCACCTGTTCCATCTTCCATAGTTTCTTCAATGTGTTCACTGCTTCTTACCAGTACAAGCTCCTCGTCTTCTGGTTCCTGTCTCTCAGAAAGAGTGTTAGTTTCATCAAAGACAACATGCACACTTTCTTCTACACACATAGTTCTTTTATTGTATATTTTATAAGCTTTGCTATGTGATGAATATCCCAAGAACACTCCCTCATCACTTCTGGGATCAAATTTTCCTAGGGAATCTTTGCCATTATTATGCACAAAACACTTGCATCCAAAAGCCCTGAGGTGGGATATGTTGGGATTTCTCCCTTTAAGTAATTCATAGGGAGTTTTATCTACCAGTGGTCTGGTCATGCATCTATTGATTATGTAGCAAGCAGTGTTTATTGCTTCTACCTAGAAGTTGTGAGGTAGTTTGCTATATAGAAGCATGGTTCTTGCCATGTCTTTAAGAGTTTAATTTTTTCCTTTCAACAACCCCATTTTGCTGTGGGGTTCTAGGAGCAGAAAAGTTGTGAGTTGACACCATGTTCATCACAGAACTCAGCAAACTTTGCATTCTCAAATTCAGTACCATGGTCAGATCTTATTGATGCTAGTTGATGTCCTAATTGATTTTGAGTTTTCTTGACAAATGAGGTGAACATATCAAATGCTTCATCCTTAGATGCCATGAATAAGGTCCAAGTGAACCTTGAATAATCATCAACTAACACCATCACGTATCTCTTACCACCTCTGCTCAGAGTTCTCATAGGACCACACAGATCCATATGAACTAGTTCCAACGTCTTGGTGGTACTGGCCATTTTCTTACTTTTGAAAGAAGATCTTACCTGATTCCCCCTTGCACATGCTTCACAAACCTTGTCTTCCTTGAACTTAATGTTAGGAAGCCCTACCACTAAGTCCCTAGAGACAAGTTTGTTAAGATGAGTCAAACTTGCATGACCAAGTCATTTGTGCCACATGAGGGGATCACTGTCCAACACACTTAGGCAAGTGAGTTCATTTTCAGACAGTGTGGACAAGTCTATGACATAGATATTATTCATTCTCTTTCCCTGCAAAACAATCTTGTGAGTAAGCAGGTTGATCACAAAACATTTTGTGGAAGTAAAAGCGACAAGGTTACCTCCGTCACACAGTTGTGACACACTGATCATGCTATATTGCAATCCATCTATCAGGTACACATGTTCTATTGAACGTGTGTCATCTTTACCTACCTTGTCGACCCCAATAATTTCACCTTTCTTTCCGTTTCCAAATGAGACATTCCCTCATTTGAGGTTTTCAAGTGAAAGGAACTGTTCCTTGTTCCCTGTCATATGCTTAGAGCAGCCACTATGCAAGAACCAAATCGGGCTGCTTCCTTTCACTTGCACCTACAAAAGGAAATCAGGGGTTAGTTTTAAGAACCCAAACTAGTTTGGGTCCTTTTCTATGAGAGAATGGATGAATCAATTTTTTTCTGGCCCAATTTGGTAGCCAGTTTTTCTTTTTGACAAACGTCTCATTTTTTTGACTGGCCTGCTCTTTTGCATTACACTCATATTTGTAGTGGCCAGCTTTACCACAGTGGGTGCAGATTTTTTTCCAGGGAGAGTGAGATACTTGCTTTTGGGATCCCACTTAGGCAATTGACTCCCAAAACCAAGCCCTCTCCGGTTGCTACAATGATTCTCTTGAAGCCATGTCAAGGCATCAAAGGATTTATTCCATTTACAAGTTCTATCTAATTCATGTTTAACTTTGCCAAGCTCTTCTTTAAGTGATCTTATCTGTTCATCCTTGGCATACATTTTATCTTTTAGTTTTCCCAAATTTTCCTCTAACATGACATGAGAGTGATCAACAACCTTTTTACTGGATCCTAATCTCAGTTTTAAGTTCTCAGATTTTAGTTGTAGAATCTCAGTCTCAAGTGGATGAACCTGGTTCAACAAGACTATGTTTTTCTTTTCAGATTCACTTACTCTTATTTCCAGGTTCATGCACTTTGCTTTTAGCATTGCACATTCTTTAAAGAGTTGATCCTTCTCTTTGGTTGTTTCCTCGGAATCATCTATGAAATCAAGTAGCAACTCAGAGAGTTTTTCCTTAGTTAGAAACTTTATTTTGTTTTTAAGATGGGAGATACTTACCGCTGGTTCTTCATGTGATTCCTCATCAAATTCTCCAATTGCCATGAGCGCATGATCTTCAGTCTCCCCATCTTCTGATTCCTCATCTGAACTTTCCCCCCAAGCAGCGACCATAGCCTTTGTTGTGGTTTTCTTGGGTTGGACCAGTTCCTTCTTCCTGTTCCTTCTTTCATATCTCTCTTTTTTCCATTCTACTTCCCACTGAGGACACTTTTTGATGAGATGGTCAGTCTTACCACATTTGTAGCATCCCTCGTTGGTTGGCCTTTCTGGAGCTTTTGCTTTGTTGTAGTTTCCTCCTCTAGAGATGCCCTTCTTCCTCATGAGAAAGCTTCTGAATTCTTTGGTAATCATGGCCATCTCATCTTCCTCCAGATCTTCTCCCTCAGTGATTCTTAGTGCTAGACTCATCTCCTTCTTTGGACCATCCATCTTCATTGTCTGCCTTCTGAGTTCATAGGCAGTGAGGTTTCCAATCAGCTCATCCAGTCTCAAGGTTGTCATATTTTTGGATTCCTGGATAGCAGTGATTTTGCTTTCCCAAGAAATTGGCAAGATCCTTGTCAGGATCTTCTCAACCCTTTCCTCTTCAAGAATGACTCTTCTTAGAGACTTAATTTAATTAGTCAAGGTTGTGAACCTTGTGTACATCTCTTGGATAGTCTCTCCTTCTTTCATAGTGAAGTTTTCATACTGAGAGTATAGTAGAGTACCTCTTGACCTTTTTACCTGAGGTATTCCTTCATTGGCTACTTGCAAGGTATCCCAGATTTCTTTGGTAGTGGTGCAGCTTTGGATTCTGTTGTACTCGTCTGGACCTAGTCAACACACTAGCCATTTTTTAGCCTTTGCATTGTTCTCCCATTTCTTCAGATCCTCAGCAGTGCAATCAGCTCTTGTCTATCGTACTTCTATACCTTCAGCAATCTTCTTCATGGTGGCTAAAGGACCATCAGTGACTATGTCCCAGAGTTCATAATCTTCTCCAATCAGGTGATCCTTCATCCTGTTCTTCCACCAAGAGTAATATTGGCCGTTGAAGAGTGGTGGCCTTGTAGTTGATTGACCCTCCCAGTTTCCAGGTGGTGCACTCATTCTGATCTTTTCCAAGGTGTTAGCCTTTCAAGGATAACCTGCTCTGATACCAATTGATGTTTTAGACGTCAATACCATACAAGAATATAGGTTAATTGTGTGGTATCCAATTTTTTGAGTGTTGTCTTACTAGAAGAACCTGGTTCTTCTTGGTGTTCCAACTTCTTTTGTTGTGGAATAATAAAAGCAGTAAAGTAAAAACACAGAGATTCTTACGTGGAAAACACCTGGCTCAAAAGGTGAAAAAACCACGACCTACTCCTCAGTAGGATTTTCTCAAACTCTTCACTAAAACTCTGAGCCAAACGGACTTACAAAATAAACTCTTTTGTAATCCTAGGACTAACTCTAGTCCCTTCGTAGTAACTAGCCTCTAGCTAATTTCTACAAGCTTCAAGTTAACTATAACTTGAACAATGTGTACCTATTACAATTGCTTCTAATAAATCTGAAAAGATACAATATTAAATCTCCTACTACAATCAACTAGACTCAATAAACAAACAGATGGAACTGGTTCTTCTAGCTGATATGTAGACTTTGTATCGCATTATGATTCATCTTGCAAAATAACTCTGGGAATTTTGTTTTCAGATCTTGATTCACTTCAGTATTTGTGCGTAAGGAATTCAAGCAGGAATACATCAACTATTTATAGAATCAGTCATTGAGTTTGTCGTTTAGTTCTAGTACAACTCTTCCTGGGTGAAAGAGTTCGAATTAAACTCAACTTCCTTCCTTTGTTACTGTCCTTGCTGAATTCAACTTCTATCCTCTTATCAGTTTGCAACCTTTTCGCATTAGGAGACAATCTATTGGTTCATTGATACTTCACAATCACATTTATCTCATATGCATATACGGTTCATGTGCCAACGAGTCAGTTCAAATATATGAGCTCTGATGGACCTGGTTCAACTGGTCAGACATTTGTCAATCTTCAAAACTGTGAAGTGACTTGGGTCAGCATGCCGGTAGTCAATACACATTTGCAGCGACCCATCTTTCTTTCTGACAAAAAGAACTGGTGCGCCCCAAGGCGACACACTTGGTCGAATGAAATCCTTTTCTAGAAGATCCTTCAGTTGCTCTTTAACTCATTCAATTTCGCCGGTGCCATCTTATAGGGTGGAATATCGGTTGCGTGCCCGGCAATACATCAATCCCGAAATCAATCTCCCTGTCTGGAGGGATCCCAAGGAGCTCATCCGGAAAGACATCAAGGAACTCATTCACAATAGGCACGGACTTAAGAGCAGGCACCTCAAAGGTGGTGTCCGCAACTCGGACCATATGGTAGATACACCCCTTTCTGATCATCTTTGAGGCATTAAGGTAGGAAATAAACCTACCTCTCGGCATAATATTATTCCCCTCCCACTCAATAGCTGGCTCATTACGAAACTCAAGCCTCATAATTGTGGTTCGGCAGTCGAGTTTGGCGAAGCATGAATAAAGCCAATCCATTCCCATTATTACATCAAAATCAATCATTACTAGCTCAATACGATCGGTCGTGGTATTCCAACCACGCACCGTGACAACACAGTTCCTTTAGACCCGCGCGGCCGTAATAGATTCACCAACTGGAGTAGATACTGAGAATGAGTCATGAAGCTGTTCTAGTTCTATCCCAAAGCTTGAAGCAATATAAGCAGTGACATATGATAAAGAAGATTTGGGATCAATAAGAGCATACATTTCATGGGATTGAACAATCAAAATACATGTGACGAGATCTGGAGAAGCCTCTACACTCTGACGGCCACTCAGGGCATAGAACCGGCTAGGTCCTCCCTGGCCCCGTGCACCACCCCTAGTTGTACCATGCCTTGCTGGTGCTGGAGGGACTTGGGCTAGAGGGTGTGCTGAAGATGTAGCAGCTGAAGAACTGGATGGCTGGGCATTGCCCCTACCTGTGCCCTGACTGGATGCACGACAATCTCTCTGAACATGGAATGTCATCCCGCACCCATAACATACCGGCATGTCCAAGTAACAGGGCTACAAATGGAACCTCCCACACTAAGGGCATGGGGCCCTCCGCTGCTGCTGTGATCTCCCTCTTGATCGACCCGGCTGGTGGAACCTCCTGCTACCTGAACTGGCCCCCAAGCTACCTCCCTGCTGATGCTGATGCCCTGATGGTGGGGCACTAGCTGAAGATCGAAAATAAGACTTGGATGGCCCTGATGACCCTTCCCGAAGAAGTGGTCTCCCACCTCCGAATGAACCCCCAAGGTTGCCCGCTGATCGAGCCTTACTACCACCTTCTCGATCCATCCTTAGCTTCAAATTTTGAGCCTCTGTAGCCTGGGCGAATCCCACAATCTTCCCGTAATTCATGTCAGAATATAGAGCAGCTGTGGCAGCTTCATTAATAACCAAGGGACCAAGGCTTTGTACAAAGCGGCAAACTCTAGTCTCCATAGTCGGCATCATATGGAAAGCATATTTGGACAGGCGCACAAACTCCATATAATACTCCCACACACTCCTACCACCTTGTTTGAGGACCTCAAACTCTGAAGCATGGGCTTCCCTAGTCTCGGCGGGCAAGAAATGGTCTATGAAGGCATCTGCAAACTCACTCCACCTCGCCGGAGGGCTCCCCTCCTCACGGGAATCCTCCCACATCTCGAACCAAGAATATGCCGCCCCTTTCAAATGATACGAGGCCAGCTCTACTCCCTCCGTTTCAGTAGCACGCATAACTCGTAGGGTCTTGTGCATCTCATCAATGAAATCTTGAGGATCAGCCTCGGGGTCGGAACCTGTGAACACTGGAGGGGCTAACTGAAGGAACCTGTTAACCCTAGAACCGAAAGAATCCCATTGCCCGCTGGAGGATGTGGGGGAAACATTTGACCTCTGGGACATAGAAGCCACCAACTGAGTCAGCATCTGAATAGCTCCCCTAAGATCCATATCAGAAATACCGGGACTGGAAGCTGGGGCTGGAGAAGGATCAGGATATCAGCGGGAGGGATTGTAATGCCCTCCGCTGGAGTAGGAGTTGGGATGGTCCGGTCTGGAGCGGAGGAGTCAGGCATATTCATAGTCGGTGAATTATCCTCACCCGCATCATTCAATTGGGAATCAGTGGCCACTCCTTGGTGGCATTGGCCTTTTGGCCGAGTCGCGCTTTCTTCCTGAGTGCCATTTACTGAAAGTTACAACAATGCACGCGTTAGAGAGAGACAACCTCACTTTCACTCCATCGCACGATATAGAACAACAATGAAGGGTATTATTCCTAAATGTCCAAGCAGCCCCCTAATTATAGATGTGGTCGACAACACACCGATAAGAAGGGCTCTACTAGACACGGCTCCGAGACATCCTAGGACACTTTAAAACCTTAGGCTCTGATACCAAGTTTGTCATGCCCCAACCCTAGGGGACGCGACCGGCGCTTAACCGAGTGAACCCAGTCAAGCAAGCTTGATTAGCCTTTCCTACCCGACTCATTTACTCCCCGAGATTATGGCACAACATTGTTTACTGAGTTAGCAAAAGACAAAGCAAAAGCATACATACATGATATTAACCCATTCTTTCTTATGTACCGATATCAACATTAAGGTCTCCCAAAAACGTACATACTAATTACAATATTTGAGAGATGGGGTTATAGTTACGATTTAACCCAACAACTACCCAAAACATACATGACCCACATGAGTGTCCACGGAGCCTCTAAAGTGAAGAAGATGAACATAGTTCTTCCGGCGACAAGGCCCCGCCTATACCTTGAAATAGAATAACATATACAAAAGAGAGCAACATATATTTACGCACGGCCCCAAGAGGAAATGGGGCTCACCAGGACTGTTGTAAGGAAGGGGAGAGGGCACCACTACCGACGATCAGCGCTACCAGCTACAGAGCCACCTACATCCATAAGAAGATGTAGCGTCCCCGGCAAAAGGGATGTTAGTACCATTGAATAGTACTAGTATGTATGAACAAACTCTACTCTAGATAGAATAATCATCAAACGTGTAATAATACAATTAGAGACTTCATATAACAATACACAGAGGTAGAGGAAAGCACAAATAAGAGTCACCATGTTTTCTTGTCCCGTTTTGCCATATTTTGGTTAATAATCCTTTAAAGCCAAGTGCCATTACTTTAATATACCACCGTGTCGTTATCACACGGAGTCCGATCTCTGCCCGACCGGCTAAGCCATCCTAAGTGAGACATCACAGCATCATAGTTTCATAACTACCATCGTGTCGTTATCACACAGAGTCTGGTCTCTGCCCGACCGGTAAGCCATCTCACTTGAAACAATGATACATTATCAATATAATACTTTCATAATTACCACCGTGTTGTTATCACACAGAGTCCGATCTCTTTTCGACCGGCTAAGCCATCTTACTGGGAACAGTGAGACATTATCAATATCATATTTTCGATGCAATTACCACCATGTGTACATCATGGAGTCCGATCTCTGCCCGACCGGCTAAGCCATCTTACTGGGAACAGTGAGACATTATCAATATCATATTTTCGATGCAATTACCACCATGTGTACATCATGGAGTCCGATCTCGGCCCGATCGGCTAAGCCATCTCACTCTAGGACATAACCATATCATTCTTATATTTTAGTTCACATCTCTTCTCATCATTTATTTTACAGTTCTTGGCACTTGGGCATATTTAACACTTTAAGTTACATTCCTCTCTTCAACCATATCATATACTCATCTTTCATATCAACTAAAACCATCTCATATGAGGAGTCGTACACATAGTAAAAGAAGGAGCATGATGTCGCAATTCATACTTTCAAATAGCATAGTGACATGGTAGTAACTTAGAACAACATGGAAGCAAGAGTTTCTCAACTTAACACATAGAACCCATTTACTCTTCAGAGAATCAAACAAGGGAATTCATATCGTATATCTAAGCACGAACGAGTTTATTCTATGAAGATTAGGGTTAGCCATACATACCTCAATTGGGTTTTTCCTTAATTTCTATCACAATTCACCGGACCCTTTATCACCTTCAATCTAATTCACAATGTAGCACAATCGAACCCAAAATTAGAAATAATGATTATGGCTTGAGCTCACTTGAGCATTATATCAAACATTAGGGGTTTATTAAAGATTGCATGGTCCCTCTTTAGTGAAAGATTACTCTAACCCATTTCCCCCTATAAGTTTAGGATTCTTTGATTACATGCATGTAAGGTCTTTATCCTCATTCCCATGAACTAACCCATCCATGGCCCATTTATCTAAGATTTGGAAATCAAAGTTGGTATGTTAGAAATTTACCTCTTAAGTGCAAGAATTGGTACTCTAGTTGATTAATCCCAAGCCTTGAGTGGTGATTGAAGATTAATTTGATGAATAGGGAACCTTCTCCATGGAACTCTCCCTCAGCTCACTCTAATATATCAGAAAAATGGCTAAAAATTATGGGGGATAGGTGTTATATTATGCTGGGGTTGGGTTTTAAAAACTAGAAAATGGGTGCCCCGACGCAGGTTTGCGGTCCAAAATGCGATCGCATTTTGGTTATGCGGTCCGCAAATCTGCCGCAAAACTGGCCTCAACTGGGCGAAAAAGAAAAGTGGCATGCCCAGGTATGCGGCAACTATGCGGTCAGCATACCCAAAATGCGATCGCATTTTGGGCCACATAGTTGCCCTCACAATGGACAGCAAACTTTCCAACTATGCCGCCATTATGCGGTCCGCATACCTGATATGCGACCGCATAGTGGACCGCAGATCTGCATCCCTTCACGAAAATTTTCCTCTAAGTCCGCAAGGTACTTTTCAATCCTAAAGGGACGCGAAGATTTTCTACGGATATAACAACATAGGGATCTAATCGGGCGTCGTTTTGATTAAGGATTTTACGTGCCTTTACACCCATGCGGCGCGGCTGTGATGTTTTCTCATAGTAAATTGTTTTCTTCACTAAATGATATCCAGACTTGGTCCTCGACCCCCGAAAGCAATGCCTGTTAAATTTCATGGGCTTTTACTCAGACTTCAAAGCTCCATATATATCAATGTAGCTCCAAATTATCTTTTTGACTCGAAATCACTTCCTGTACGGCATAAAAGATGTAATAAGTAGGATTCACTATTATTTATGCTCAAACACATGTAAAGTGTAGTAATTAGAGTGTTAAATACGACTAAAAGACGATTTTCTGGTCTACCATCAAACATGATGGAAAAATCAAAGCTAGAGTTGTAGCCTACGCAGACTTGAGCTTCTGAAAGCTCTCCTCACACTCATCAGACCACCTGAATAGGACAACCTTCTACGTTAATCAAGTCAATGGAGCTGTTATAGATGAAAACCCCTCCAAAAAATAGTTGTAATACCTAGCCAACCCGAGGAACTCCGGATCTTTATAGTAGTAGACGGTCTAGGACAACTCTGAACTGCCTCAACCTTCTTTGAATCCACCTTAGGCCCCCATTGGATACCACATGACCCAAGAATGCCACCTAGTCTAGCCAAAATTCGCACTTGGAGAATTTAGCATATGGCTTCTTCTCCCTCAAAGTTTGAAGTACGATCCACATATGCAGCTCATGATCCTCCCGGCTACGAGAATATACCAATTTGTCATCATTGAAAACTATGAAGAAGGAATCAAGACAGGGATGAAATACAGTTTTTAGCAAGTGCATAAAAGTTGTTGGGGCATTGGTTAGCACAAAAGACATCACCAGAAACTCGTAATGGCCATAAGAGGTATGAAACGCAGTCTTCCAAATATCGGAAGCCCTGATATTTAACTGAAGATATCCGAATCTCAAATCAATCTTCACGAACACCCAAGCACCTTGAAGCTAATCAAATAAGTCATCAATACACGATAGTGGGTACTTATTCTTGATAGTAACCTTGTTCAACTGCTTGTAGTCAATGTACATCCTCATAGAACCCTTTTTCTTCTTCACAAATAAAGGCAGCGATCCCCAAGGAAACACACTAGGCCTGATGAAACCCTTATCAAGCAAGTCTTGTAATTGTTCCTTCAATCCTTCAACTCCACTGGTGTCATGCGATATGGTGGAATAAAGACGGGCTAAGTACCCGACCCCAAATCAATACCAAATTAAATATCTCTATCAGGTGGCATGCCCGACAGATCTGCAGGAAACACATATGAAACTCCTCACTACTGTAACTGGATCAACAGTAGGAGCATCAACAGTAATATCTCTCACGAAGGCCAAATACGTCAAACACCCCTTCTCAACCATCCATTGAGCCTTCAGAAAAGACATCACTTGACAAGGAACATGCTTCATGGAGCCTCTCCACTCCAACCTTGGCAACCCTGGCATAGCCAACATCACCGTCTTAGTGTGATAATCAAGAATAGTGTGATATGGTGACAATCAAGCCATATCCAAAATCATATCAAAATCTACCATGATGAGCAATAAGAGATCAACTCTAGTCTCATAACCCCCAATGGTAACCACACACGACGGATATACACGGTCACCATAGTAGAATCGCCCACGGGTATAGATATATGAACAGGCATATCTAAAGAATCACGAGGCTCGTATAAATAGCGAGAAAAATACGATGACACATATGAATAAGTGGAACCAGGGTCAAATAATACTGAAGCATCTCTGTGGCACACAAATAACACATGTGATCACGAAATCGAAAGCAACTGCCTCTAGACTGGCGGGAAATGCATAGCTACGAGCCTGTACACCATCTGAATAACCTCCCCATCTAGGGATACCTCGTTCCATATGTCCTCCACCCCGAGGTGGCTGAGTGGGTGGTGTAGCAACTGGTGCGAGAGTCATAGTCTGGCCTCCCTGCTGCATGGGACCTTCGAGATAACGGGAGCAATACCTCCTCACATGTCCCAACACTCCACACTCACAGAAACCACGAATTGGGATATACAGCAGGGCCTAAATCAGACCTTGTGAAAAAGAACAACCACCATAAAAGCCTGGTAGTAACAAACCCTGAATTGATGAAGTACGGTACGAGCTCTCAGCTGGAGTACACTAAATAATGACTGTACTGAAGCTCCTCAACTAGGAGGTGGTGAATGATAAACTGGTCTATTAGACTGGCCCCTTACAAGCCGAACTCGGCCTCCAAATGAGGCTCCAATGAATCCTCCAAAATAACTAGGCCTCTTGTCAGATGTCGTCTCCCTACTCAAACCTCTTATGCGCTCGATCCTCTTGGAGATCTCCATAACCCGAGTAAAAAAATATTATCCTCAGTCTCATTTTCCATCTGTAGCATGATACCATATGTAAGATCATATATAAACCTCTGCACCCTCTCCCTCTCAGTAGGGATCATAATAGCTCCATGGCGTGATAAATCCACAAATCTGGTCTCATACTGAGTAACGATCATGCTATCCTAATAAAAGAGCTCAAACTAACTGCGGAGGTCCTCTCTCAATGTGAATGGAATGAAATTCTCTAAGATCAAGAATGAGAACTTGGCCAAAGTGAGAGGAGGTGAACATGTTCATCTACCCCAAACATGCTCTTACCACCATGTCTTGGCACAGCCATGCATCTGGAACATTGCGAAGTCAACTCCATTAAACTCCACTGTACTCATGTTGCACAATACCTTATGGAAATGATCTAAGATATCCTGGGGGTCCTCAGAAGGTGTACCACCAAAGCGAATAGGAAACAACTTGATAAACCTGTCCAATTTCTTCAGCCCCTCAACTGACATCGTGGCTCCCTCACTCCGAGTGGTGTATCAATAACATGTTGAACTACCCCAACTAGTAGAACTACTAGGGCCTGATACCATGAGCCATCTGCTCTGTAGTGTGAGTAGCGGGAGTTTGAGCTCTTGCCTTGGCATGAGAAATGACTGGTGCAACAGAAAATGTACTTGTCTGAGCCACACTTTTCGTAAGGCCAACCAAGCGGACTAGAGCATCCTGAAGTACCGGGTTAACAATGAACCCCTCTACGACCTGAGATGGTCCTATTGGCTCGACCGAAATAGGTATATACTTCTCCTACTCAATCTGCGGCTCAATATCATGTGTAGTTGCACGTGCTCTAGTCTGAGCTCTTCTTCTACATCTGGTTCTACCTCGGCCCCGGCCTCTACCCCTAGTAGTGGTTGCAGTATGGGATCTAGCTCCTGATCAGTTAAACGTGTCCTCGCCATCCGTGAGAGAATAAAATACTAAAGGGTTAGACTTCGAAATTAACAAATTCGCATAACAAAAATGTAAGAAAGTGAAGTTTCCTAATAGTTCGGTAGCTTCTCGAAGATTAGTACAAACGCCTCCATACCTATCCGCAACACTCTACTAAACTTTCTCATGACTCGTGAGACCTAGGAAGCCTAATGCTCTAATACCAACTTGTCACGATCCAAACTCCCATCAGAGTCGTGACGTTACCTAACACTGCTTGTTAGGCAAGCCAATAATTTCACAATAACAACAAACTTGTTTAACATAAGTTTAATAATCTCAACAACGGAAAATCATAAATATATGAGAATAACAACAATAACACAACTGCAATCATCTCAATGATCTGGTGTCAACGAGTACATGAGCACTACCGAATCGCAAAATACAGAGCCAATACTCAATACAAAAACTGTTTGAATGATGGTACCAATACAAACCTCTAACAATCACCACGCCCGGAAGCACCTTGATCTGCATATGAAGTGTAGTACAAGTACAACACAAATAATCAATAACAACTCATAATATAATGAAGATAGTATAAGTAAATAACTCAAAAGCTATCATGTTCAGTTCGTACACAAATTTTGAAAATTAGACATGGTTTCAAGTATAAACCAAAACATGAATTTAACAAGGAAACAGTTGTTTTCTAAACTTTCAACAATAGATAAGATATTGTTTGCCAGTTAGCACGAGGAAAATTCATCTTGGTGCCTACATGTGAGATATACATGTTTAGTCAATAACATCACCATGAAGTCATCAAGTACACTCACCCTCACCACACTCAAGGTGTCTGGCACAACTACCCCTACCATCACACATAACCACACTCAGCAGTATATAGGTGCCTGACACAAATTTCCCTCACCATCACACACACAATCACTTAGCATTGTACGAGATCCTGGCATAAATGTCCCTCACCAAAGCACGCACGCTCACACACTCACACGCCATACACATACCGACATATATATAAGATATTGTGTGTGTGTGTGTGTGTGTGTGTATGTATATATATATATATATATATATATATATATATACATACACACACACACACACACACACACAATATCTTATATATATGTCGGTATGTGTATGGCGTGTGAGTGNTGTGTGTGTGTATATGTATATATATATATATATATATATCATTGTGCTTGGGCTCATTGTAATTTCAAACTCCGGAGGGGCGTATCCTGTCCCAACCGCTAATTAATAATCAATATAACTATTGCGGCGTGCAACCCAATCCAAATATCACTCACAACACGGCTCTATGGCCCACATAAGTCATCACCCGCTCAAGTCTCAATAGCTCACATCTCATAGAACTCAACCCAAATAGTATCACATATAGAGGCAACAATAACATGTGATATGACAAACAAATAACGTACAAAGACTGAGAAATAATATGCGGAGGAAGAATTATGTCTGAGAATATTATTATAATTAAGGCAAGCAACTCAAAACAACAAGAATATCCCAATCATGTCTCCATCTAATATGTACATAGCCTAGTCATGATTTCTAACATGAATCAGCTCTAATAATCATACAAGTAGAGAAAATATGAATGTAATGAGGCATGAAAACAAACATGTCTTATAGTATCCAAAGGTCTACCTGGATCATGAATACCCAATGTACGCACACACGCACGTCACCCCCAAAACATCTCAAGTATAATATCCGACATGGATATTTACCCTCGAACAAAGTTTAAATATGTTACTTACATCAAATGGGCGAGTCAATGCTCCAAAAAGCCCTTCTCGCACGAATTTCGAACGTCTCAAATCTAGTCACAAACTTAATATCATCAAATCATGCCATAGGAAACAAACCCAAATAATAAAGCTTTGATCTCGAACAAAATTATAAAGTAAACCCAAAAAGTGGACAAAACTCAGAAATTCTTAACATTCATTCGAATAGGAGTCCGATCATACCAATTTCATCCATCCGACTTTGATCCGGATTCAAGTCGTCAAATTATACATAGAAAAGTTTTTTTACTAAAATACACAACCTTTTCACTTAGATTCATCAATTAAATGTTATAAACAAGGATGGAATAATTAATAATAATATACTTACCCCAATCCCAATCGTTAAAATCCCTTTTCAAAATCGCCCAAATCTAAGCTTCAAATCTCAAAATATGATAAAATAACTCATCTGGAAGTGATAATTTAAAGCTCTACCCAGGCATATGCATCGCGATCGCGATGGCGAAGAACAAATTTTCTAGCTCCCCAAAAGACCTCAAGCGAACACAGCACCAGGCTCGCAATTGCGACTCACTAGCTGCCAAGCCAACTCGGACGCATCCGACTATCCTTCCCTTCTACACAAACGCGACTCCCTGTACGCAAGCACATAGACCGCTGCTCCTCAAGATCTGGGAACGCGACCTCCCAATCACGAGCGCATAGAGAAAAACTCACATGCAACCAATTACCCTTCGCGATCACGACCCTCCTTCCACGATCGCGATGAACAATAGAACAACGGAAGACATCTGATACAAGATAAGGGATAATGGCCCGAAATCACCTTGTAATATACCTGAGGCCCCCGGGACCTCGTCCAATCACACCAAACAATCCCAAAAAATAATACATACCTGCTCGAGGATTCAAATCACATAAAACAATATCAAAATCACAAGTCGCACCTCGATTCATGCCTAAGGAACTAATGAACTTTCAACTTTCAAAACTCATGCCGAACCATATCAAATCAAATCGGAATGACCTCAAATTTTACATACAAGTCCTAAATGATACAACGTACCTATTCCAACTCCCAGTACTACAATTCGAGCTCGATATCATCAATGACAACTCCCGGTCAAACCTATGAACCTTCCATACCTTCAACTTTTCATCTTCCGCCAAAAAGCTCCAAATCAACCTACGGATCTCCAAATGCGAATTCGGACACACATCTAAGTCCAAAATCATCATAGGAACCTATTGGAACTATCAAAAGATAATTATGAGGTCATCAACACAAAAGTCAAATTTTGTTCAACTCTTTTAACTTAAGCAACCAACCTTGAGACTAAATGTCCCAATTCAAACCAAAACTCCCCCGAAACCAAACAGATTGACCCTGCAGTTTACAAAATTACAAATACACGTATGTAAGTCATCAAGTAATAAAAACATGGCTAAAATACACAAAACAACCTGCTGATTGTTACAACATCAAGCGTAAATTGCTTTTTTGAGCAAACATGAAATTTTATATATAATAACTAAGCATTGTAAATTACATGGGGATCCAAAACCGTATCTCGCAGGACACATATGTTTCCATAGCTCGCTAAAACTTTGCAAGCTTCAAAAGAAAGGAGTTTTTTCTCCCTAGCATGACCATTAGATTGTTTTTCAAAAATACAATTAATATCCTGAGGGGGTTTAACAAAAACTTTCTTTCTGTCCTTGTAACTGCATGTGCTCCCATCTACCCAAGCTTTACTACTTCCTTGTTTGATGCATCTTCTTGATAGTTCATGTGTTGTCCTATTCCCCTTCCTGAAGATGTGCCGCAGGATAACCCTCTGCTGGTGCATTAAGTACCTGCAGTCATTTACAATTTTGTTAAATAAAGCACTACCTTCCTGTATGACCTGGATTACCTCCGTGCAGTCTGTTTCTATCTCGAGAGGGTATAGTTTCCATTCATTTGCTAGTCTGAGTCCTTCTCTTAGGGCCTTCAGTTCTGCTGTTACTGGTCCATTTGCATATGCCACTTTTGAAAAAACCAACAATGCAGTTACCATTTTCATCAGTGATAACTCCACCAAGGCCACAGTCTTGGTTGTGACTTATAAAACTTGCATCTACATTTAGTTTGAACCAGCCTTCTGGTTGTCTGTCCCAAGTGATATTGATATTCATTTTTTGAGGATAAATAGAATTCTTCCCGGTGAGATGTTTGAATTCAAGTGCTTTTTTCCAGGCTAGGGAAACGTTCACCTGGTTTGTAGTATTGTTATGATTGTTGTTGTTTCTATTAATCCAGATTTGCCAAATGATAAAAGGGAATAGATTAAGCCAGTTAAGGGATGAATTAGTCATGGGATAATTAAGATCCTTTAAAAGGAGCAGCCAATGTTTATTATTAGAGAGGAATTTATTCTTTAACTCAGTGCATTCCCATAGTTTTTGGACAGCCAGGCAATCTATGAAAATATGCTTGATAGATTCTTCAATGGGGCATTTGCATAGAAGACAGATAGGGTCTATGTTGAAGCCAATTTGAGAGAGGTATTTTCTACATGGTATGCGATTATGCAGGCATTGCCATAGGAAATATTTAATTTTGTTGGGCCATTCAATATTCCATATCCAAAAGTATTGTTGGTGGACTCCAGAAGTGTGTAGCAAGACTTAGTAGTAAAGATACCTCTTATATTAAGAGACCAAATAGGAATATCATTATAAGGGCCTTTAAGAAGAATATTGGTGTTCACTAAATTAGTATGAATATGGGGGGTATTTGGAAAGACAGATGATCCATATTCCAATTATGACCGTCGTAGATATCTCTGATTTTTGTTATGAAGTCTTTCTTGGAAGGGGGACCTATTAAGGAGAGCCTTAGATTTTTTGACTAGGTAATCCAATTGGTTTTCCATAGATTAATATTTGATTGGTGGTGGGGGGACCAAGTTATGCCCTTAGAGCATATTTTCCAACCCTTGCAAATGTTTTTTCAAACAAAGGAAGTATTTGAGTTGGCCTTGCTAGTACCATAGTAGGAAATGATAAATTTTGCCCAAGGAGTAGTTGTTTTTGTTAGAAGTCGCCAACTTAAGCTAGCTAAAGTGCAAAAGTTTTTATTTAGGGCATTATGAATACCCAGGCCACCATTATGCTTTAGTTGAATAAAGTCTTCCAACTAACAAGATGAATTTTTCTCTTCTCCATTGAGCTACCCCAAATGAAGTCCCTCTGAATTTTGTCAATTTCTTTCAGGGTGTGCTTGGGGAGGAGGGTATACTGCATGTAGTGGTTCGGAACTGAGTTTAAGCACGAAGTAGAGAGAGTAGTTCTTCCTTCTGAGTTAAAGAAATTTAGTTTCCAGGAGGCTAGTTTATTTCGCATCTTGTCAATGAGGAATTGGTAGTCTCTAGGCTTTGGGCTACGGGTTAGAATAGAAAATCCTAGGTGGATGCCAAAGTTTGAGCTCCTTTTAATACCAAGTCTAGAAGTGATGTCTTTGATGATGGAGTCTTTACAATTAGGGGAGAAAATAATTTTGGATTTGGTGGTATTTATACACTGGCCTGAGAGGTTACAAAAGAGGTCAAGGCCATATTTTATGGATTTGCCGGATTTGTCATTAGCTTTTGCCATTAAAGTAATATCGTCTGCAAATAGTAAGTGTGATATTCTAGGATAGTTATTCCCTAAGGATATTGGATCCCAGTTTCTAGTATCCACTTGATTGTCAATATATCTGGTAAGCATTTCCAAACAAAGTATAAAAATGTAAGAGGATATGGGGTATCCTTGTCTAATACCCCTACTTGGTTGAAAGTAGTTAGTAACAGACCCATTCACAATAATAGTTATGCTGCTAGTAGAGATGCAACTAAGGATTAATTTGGTAAACTTAGGAGGGAAGTTGAAGTAGTCTAGTGTATGTTGAACAAAAGACCATTCCAGTCGGTCAAAAGCCTTTTCCAGGTCTATCTTGAGAATCATGTGGCCTTGTTTACCTTTTAATTTATTGAATTTTGAAATCAATTCTTGAATTATTATGGCATTGTCAGACGCTCTTCTGTTTTTCATAAAACTATCTTGATAAGGACTAATAAGTTGATCAAGGAGTGGTTTCAGCCGGCAAGAATCTTAGTAACTAGTTTGTAAATAGTATTGAATAAGCCAATTGGTCTAAAGTTGTTGAGATTATTAGCATTATGGAATTTAGGTATAAGACAAATTAGTGTTTTGTTAATCTCAGGAGGAATGACTTGGGTGGTGAAAATGGTATGACAAAGAGTCCTAATAGATTCACCTACCGGACTCCAATATCTTTGGAAGAAAAAAAGGATGGAGACCATCCGGACCAGGTGATTTGAATGGTTTGAAGGAAAAAATTGCCTTTTTAATTTCCAAATCCAAGAGGGGATAGTCTAAAATCTCTAAGTTTAAGTTGTTTTTAGAGAAGCATTTTCCAATGGGATTCAACCTATTAGAATAGGAGTGGGAGGTAGTGAAAGTTGAGTAGAAATGGTTTTGGACATGGAACATTATTAGAGAGTGATCGCTAATCCATTTTCCATTAGGGTCCTTGAAATAATTTATTTTATTTCTTCTTCTACGGTTGGTGGCTGAGACATGAAAGAATTTTGTATTTGCGTCTCCGTCATTAAGCCACATAACCCTGGATCTTAATTTCCAATAGTCCTCTTCAATTCTGAGGATGTCATTATATTCATTCTTAAGGTCAAATTCAAGGTTATGAAGGAAGGTACTGGTAGTATAACTATTTGAATTTTGAATTTCATGGAGCCTGGCAAGTAACCTTCTTTTTTTGCCCATGATATTGCCAAAAGAGGTGTTCTTCCACTCCATTAATTTGTCAACAAAATTAGAGTTAGCCTTAAAGTAGTCATTACCAATCCAGTCATTTTTAACAATAGAGGGGAATTCTGGATGCTTACACCAGAATGTTTCAAGTCGAAAGGGGATTTTTTGAATAGACCTATTTTTGGGAAGATTATGATCCGAATGGGTCCTGGGGAGATGGATTATTGAACTTTTAGGGAAAAGACTAATCCATTCCTCATTACCAAAGACTCTATCTAATCTTTCCATAATAAGACCCTTTTTATTACGTCTACAATTTGTCCAAGTGTTTACTACCCTTGAACCCTAGATCAAGCAAATTGCAATTGTTTAGTTTGGACCAAATATATTTAGCTCTACTATCTTCTATGGGTCTACCTCCAAATTTATCATTTGACGCTAAAACATCATTAAAATCACCACCTATTAACCAAGGTCCATCATGGGATTTGCTAATATTTTCTAGGTTGTCCCACATAATATTTCTAGTAGTGGCATTAGTACTAGCATATATTGAGGTAAAAAGCCAAGGTTTACGAATAGGGGTTACCTCAATAGTTGCATGAATTTTTTGATTTCTACGAACAACATTTTGGACACTGATAATCTCATCCTTCCACATCATGACCATCCCACCTGCTTGACCCTCCGATGGAACTTCAATCATATCAGTGAAGCCAAAAGTGTCCAGTAAAGCTGCATGGTTTGACATCCTAGTCTCCAACAAAATAACCATGCATGGCCTATGGGTGTCAACCATCTCCCTAAAGTTTCTCCTGAAGTTGTCATTATTGCCACCACGAATATTCCATATGATAAATTTAGTTGCACAATTCATTGATGGATTTATCTCTGCATTCCCCCTCTCCCCATTCTCCCGTATCCCCACCATTAGGACTGGATTCCTCCGGAGCGATGGAACTAATATCATTGCCTTGTTGCCCACTATTGGATCGTGGGGAGGACGGATGTCCATCGAGCATTTGTATAGACCCATTGGACAACTGAGAATATGCCTCTTCTCGTGATTGTCCGTGAATAGAAATATTTGTATTCCGTCTAGGTTTGAGATTTCATGAATTTGCCCTAAGTTTAGGTTTAGGGGGGCATCGTCCTCCTCCATTTGTGCCTCCACGGGACCTGGTATGGGGTCTGCCTGGTGTGGTGGAGATACTGGAGGGGGGGTGGAGGAGGTTGGGGGGATTCCATGTTCACTTGGGTGCTGTCCCATGGAAGAAATATAGGATTGAGTTGGGTGTACATTTCTATGGGGAAGAAGGGAAGGTCCAGAGGTGCATTCTGAGGGTTTATGGGATTGAATTTTGGCGGCATGTTCCATTGGGTCCTCATTTCTTGGGCCATTTGTGTATTTAGGGAGGTGGTCATTGGATGGATGATGTTGTTGAGACACACTTGATTCAGATAGTTGTTCATGGTCTCATCCCTTCCGTTATGAGTTGAGAAAGATATTGTGTGTGTGGAGAATCACAATGGCTTCTTGACCATTGATTGGGACTGTGAACGATATTACATGTCCCATGAGCCCTAGTTCCATCCAACTGGAGGGTTGGTAATCTTGGGATTGGGGTAGTTGGGCATATATCATGTGAGGATGGTCTTGGGGGTGGAGAGGAGGAATGTTTTCCATGTTTAGGGGTCTGTGTTGGCGTAGGATTTGGATCAATCGTTGTCTCCTTCGTAGGGATGAGTGAGTCCTTGGCATATTGAATGGGAGTAGGAGTATTTAATGTAGTGGGGGTAGTCGTGGGATGGTAACCGAAGGGGAGAGGCAACGGATTGGTGGAAAGAGAAAGGTTTGTCTTTTCCAAGCTTGAGTCTTTTGGTTGCTCAAGTATGTCATTTATAGAAGCATTAATGGTTTTGTTTTGGCTTTCAAGATGTTTGTCCATTTGGCTTCCCTCTTCAATGGTCATTGCCATTTGACAATCATGCATGGGACTACTCGATTTGCTAAATCCTATGGGAGGATTTTGGAAGGATTTTTCGGCTAATTCAATATTATGGAAAGATTTTTGGTTTATGGAGGGGGTAGGGTAGTAGAGGAGAAATTATTAGCGGGGATATTTTTTTCCATTTGGAGATTGCTTTGTATGGCATTGGAATCATCGATGATTAGAGTAGATTTGTTGTCCACATAGGATTCAATGTTACAAATGTCCTTTATTCCTTGTGCCAACTCATTGTTTAGAAACTTAAATCTATTATTACAAGGGATGGTATTACTAATAGAGGTGGTATTAGGTAAAACCATTTGCTTGTTTTGGAGGGAGTGGTTTTTAACTAGGGTAGGGTTTTTATCATTAGCAAAATTAGATTTTGTATTAATTTTAGGCAAATAATTAGGCGTGGGAACATCTTTTGATTTGTATTGAAATTTTGAGTAAGTAAATACTTACCTGTATTTGCATCAAATAATTTCATTGACATACTTGGGCCTTCTTCCACTTGTTTTGGATTATTGATAGGTTGTGGAGGAATTATTCTACCTTGATTTCTTTTTTTGTTGAAGGAGATAGTGATCCATTCTGTCTCAGTGGCTTTCTCTTTGGATTTATCTTGAGGATCTTGACTTGCATGTACTGTATCTGTGTTCTTTTGAATAATATAGATGCATTGCCCCATAGTGTGACCAAAGCGGCCACAGTTTTTGCAAAGGAAATTCTTCCCTTCATAGTGGATGTATTGTTTGTGTTTTCCCACGAAAAGATAGGATTGTACTGGGATCTCTAGGGGTAGTTCAACACAAATTCTTGCATATCGATCTCTCATTGTTGTATATGTGCATGTGTCTATTTCTAGAAGTTGACCAATAGCATTGCCTATTTTTTCTAGGATTTTGCTATCGTAAAACTCAGTTGGAAGCTGAGGGAGGCTAACCCATACTGCAGAAGTAGTTAATTTCTCCCTTTTTGCCACGAAATTTGGCTTCCATTTAGAAATGGATAAAAAATGCCCATTTATGAACCATAGTCCTTCATGGATTGCCTTATCCATATTCTCTTTCTTCATAAATTTGATGATGTAGTAATCCTCTCCAAGATCAATTAGGGGAAAGTTTTCTGTTGGATTCCAGAGATCCTGGATTTTTCTCTTTAGGTATTGGTGTAGCATTCTTTTCCCAACTAGTTTGATTATGATGGAATATTTTCAAGGTTCATAAATACGGTTTTTATCCTCCTTGGAAAGCGAAATTTGAATGATTCCATTGATAGTATTTTCAAGTATTTGTTCAACCTCCATTTCTTCCAGTGGAGTGTTGGAGTAAGACAAGTCCTCTCGAGCTATTGATGAGGTGAACTCTAAGGGGTTGGATTCCAATAACTTATCTTTGAAGGTTTGATTATTGTCCACTAGGTTGTGCATGCTGCTGTGGGGTGCAATGTCAGGAGGTTTAGGGGATCATATTTTGAGTTATTGGGGTTTGGGAGTTCATGAGTAGGAGAAAAGATTTTTTGTAGTTAATCTAGAGAGAAGCTAATAATTTTGGCCTTGTTCATATTTTTGTGCGGAAGGAGATAAATAGAAGGTCATATGCACAAAGTTCAAGCGTAAATAGTTGAATTTACCTTACACGCAACAAAAAAAATATACATCTAAACATTAATATCATTCAGAGTGATATGAAGCAACTTTTTTATTTCAAATTCATATGTTAAGTTAAATTACAATATTTAAGAATCAAGATTATTATTAAACACAAACAAGAAAAATCTTTTCCAAAGTATAACTGGATTAATTTATCAAAATGGAAACTGGCTACTTCGTGGGAGTTTGAAAAAGGCAAGAATGTAAAGAAATGACAGAATTACCTGTAGGACACGTAGTTTACTTTATCAAATTTAACTTCCAATGTCATAATTGGATACTTTCTTTACGTCATTAGATTTGTTTGATCTGAAAATTGTAAAAGTAGGTATCCTTTTATAGATATTTGTAACATGAAAAACAAGAATTTATTTTTGTGATGACCCGATAAGTTGTTTTGAGTACTAGATTTTATTTTCCTCACTTCTCATAGCTTTATTTGATGTTTATTAGTTATTGTCCATGTTGTTTTCCAGGAAGCTTTTACGTAAAATATTGAAGAAGATGTGATTTTTGACTGAAAATGAGATTGGATTTTCCACTGTCAATATATTTGGTAAACGACCTCGGATCGATATTTCGACGATTTTGGTAGGTTCGTATAATGATTTGGATATGTACACTCCTTTGGTTGGGGTCTCGAGTGGCCCAAGCGCGTTTTGGCGCATTATGTGAAAGATTATGAAAAATGAGTTTTAAGTGAAAATCTAGAGTTTGGGTGATCAATTCTTGTTATTTGATGTTATTTTGATGATTTTAGGTAGCAACCAGGATTTTAGGATGTTATAATACTTGTGTGCATATTTCGTCTGGAGCTCGAGGGGCTAGAGTGAGTTTCGAACGCTTTGCGCACTGATTGGGAATAGCTCGTGAAGTCTATTGCTCGTGTAGCCTGCAAATCTCGCATTTGCGAGCATCGTGTCTGGGGTCTAAAGATCGCATTTGTGAAGGGGCTAGGATTACGGAAATCGCATTTGTGAAGAAGGAGCCTCATTTGCAAAGGCTAAAAAATCGTTATTGCGGCTAGAGCCTGGCATTTGCGACTCTGACAGCTTGGGGGCAGCTTCACAAAAGTGAAGTTCAGTTCGCATTTGCAGAGGGAGGGACCTTCGCAAATGCAAAGGCTTTTTCGCATTTGCGACATTTCTTAGGCTTAGGAACTGATGGCATTTGCAATCAGTGTCTCGCATTTGCGTTGATCGCAATTATGAACAAGAGCTCGCAATTGCGATACCTGCAATTGGATAAAAGATGGGAAAGCCGGGACTTAGCTTATTTTATACCATTTTTCAACCGTGGACTCCATATAGGCAATTTCTTGAGAGCCTTTTCTTCCTAAATTGATTGGTAAGCATCTTTAACTAGTTTTCAATAAATTTCTACTTTTCATGAATTTTTAACATCAAATCTATGAATTTCAAGGTAGAAATTAAGTGTTTTGGGTAGAATTTAAGGATTTCACAAAATTAAGTTTTGGACCTCTAATTGAGGTTCGAAACCAAGCGCATAACCGAGCTCGGAGTGAATAGGTAATCAGAATTTGGTTTGAATCACGGATTTTGACAAAGTGGACCCGGGATTGACTTTTGTTGACCTTTTCAAATATGACCAAAATTGAATATTTTCATTCGTGGGTAGTTTCTAAAGCTTATTTTGGATTATTTGAATGACTTGGCAAGATTTGGTTGTTTTGGAGGCTTGTTCTAAAGGAAAAGTCGTGGTTGATTGTTGATTTTGGTTTCGAAAAGAGGTATGTGTCGTGCTTAACCTTGACTCGAAGGAATTAGAACTTGTTTGGTCTTTTCCTACATGAATTATATGTGAAAATGCCGTATATGCAAGGTGACGAGTATATATGGTTGTCATGTCTTAAAGCATGTGGGGTCGGCTATTTACCTTTATGTCATCATTTATCCTATTTTATGTCTCGTTACATGCTTGATTGCTACTTGCCATTGTTTATGCCTAAACTGATTATCTGTTATTTAATTGTTTCGTGTTCCTATTTAGTCATCCTTGATCAATATTTTGCTTACCTGCTATAGGCATTCACCTGTATTAATTGGATATCTTCATTGTTCTCGTACCCTTACTTGTCATTCTTGCCTTTACCTTACTAGTTGCACTTTATTATGTTATATCAGACTGCCCCTTGGTTATTCTAATGATTTGACGAGGTTTGAGAATATGGAGTGTTGGTTATTCTCTGTTTGTGTTCGTAGTTCTTTGGTGTTGTATACGCTCTCGTGACTTTCGTGTTGAGATTTCAAAGTTGGTTGTGTTGAGTTGTTAATGAAAGTAAATTGATAATGGAAACGGATTGCACGCCGCAATAGATAATGAATTGATTATGGGAACGGATAGCACGTCGCAACAGATATTGATATGATATTAGCAACAGGTTACACGCCGCAACAGATATTGAAATGATATCGGAATCGGATTGCACGCCGCAACGAGGTATGATGTGTTGTAATTGTTTGTAGTTGTTGTGTTCTATTTTCGTACTATGATATGAGATTATGAGTTATTGTTAATCTGGGGCCCTCTGTTAGTTGACCTTCAGGTCTCGTTCTTATGAGTTTCTTCATTTTCTCTATATTTTTGTGTCTTCTATTTATTATTCGTACATGTTTATAATGAGTGTCTTAATTTCCTCTTTCATTTCGTACATCCTAAGGTGAATTCCGAGTTTTTGATTTCAGAAATGAAGCTTCACTGGTGATCCCTATTTTTCTTGTCTTCATCTTCTAACACCGTCAAAACCCCACCAATTAACTTCCGTCCTCCCCCGCAGTAAACCACTGTGTGCCACCACCTGATCATATACAAAAAAAAATTGACTTTATAGAAAAATCAAGAATCTTGCAAGTTAGTGTATTTTTTGATTGGATACTGATTGTGATGTATTTTCTGCTCAAAATTTAGTGTTTGGGTTATCAGTCTTCTGAGTATTTCGTACATTCTAAGGTGAATTCCGATTTTTGATTTCTGAAACGAAACTTTGCTGGTACAACAACAACAACAACAAAAAAAAAATTAGGTTTGATTCCCACAGGTGGGGTCTGGGGAAGGTAGTTTGTACGCAGACCTTACCCCTACCTAATGCAGGTAGAGATGCCGTTTCCAATAGACCCTCAGCTCAGGAAGGGCAAGAAGAAGAAGAGGAAAGCAAGGAAGGAATAAAGATGGAAGAGAAAAGAAAAGAGAGAGATAACGGATAAGTAGTACCAAATAATAGCAACAGAGAATACAATACCCGAGGCAAATAAAACCACATAATGTAATAAAAATCAAAGAATATGAAGGGACATGCATGATACTAAGACTATCAGTACACATTATTAACTACCTACTAACCTTCTACCTTAATCCTCGACCTCCACACCCTGCTATCAAGGTTCATGTCCTCAGTGAGCTGAAGCAGCGTCATGTCTAGCCTAATCACCTCTCCTCAGTGCTTCTTAGGCCTACCTCGACCTCTTCTCGAACTCTCCATGGCCAACTTCATACACCTCCTGGCGGGAGCATCAATGCTTCTTATCTTAACATGTATGAACCATCTCAGTCACGATTCCCGCGTTTTTCTTGTCTTCATCTTCTAACACCGTCAAAATCCCACCCATAAACTTCCGTCCTCCCCCGCCGTAATCCACCGTTTTCCCCCACCTGATCATATACAAAAAATTTAACTTTATAGAAAAATCAAAAATCTTGCAAGTTTGTGAATTTTTTGATTGGTGGGGTTTTGTGAAAGAGTTACTCAACATTGAACGCGAAAAAATTATTTCTGAACCATTTTAACTTTTCTTGTAATTCAATTCACCCCGTCATTATTAGGCGCTTTACAATTGATAAACAACTCTATCCTCTTTTTTCCTTCTTAAAATAACTTGATTTTCACGTACTGAATCTTTAAACAAAAACCTAGATTTACAAATTTTGATTTCATAATAAGGTGGTGTTTTGAACAACGACTTGTTTTTTATTTTATTTCATAGTCTCCTCCTATTATCTTGGTTCCGTAGGTGTTTGGGTGTTTTGCAGGTATCACTTTTGTGGTTGTTTGGCAGTGGTAGGGAGGTGCACGCGCACAAGCAGTAGAGCAGCGGGAATTGGTACCTCCCACCTCATGTATCTCTATCTCCTATGTCAATTACTTTGTTGCCGTAGTAGTTCGTACTAGTCTAGTCAGTCTAGTAGTGACCTTGTAGTTACTATTTGCTCCCTTGGTTGTTTTGTGGTATTTTTTTTCTTTTTTATTTTAGACCTTCGTAGGTATAGAGAATGTGGTTTGTAATGGCAGAATAGGGTCATGTCCTCGGGGAGGTCGGGTGGGGGAAGGGGGTTGGGAAGGGGGCCAGAGGGGGTAAAGGGAAAAAGGTCGCCTGTAGGTCGAATTGGATCGTGGATGTCATGACCCAAACTTATGGGCCGCAACGAGCACCCAGTACCTTACTCAACCGAGTACCAACATAACATATCTTTTTTATTGTAGTTTCGTTGGCAAATGAGCCATACGAGACGTCATGGGCTAAGCAGAATAAACATAAGGGAATACTCAATATAGAACAACCCAACCTGACATAAAAACTTATACATGTTACAATCAGGCCTATACGGCCAACATGATCACTTGTTAACTCAAATCAGAGGCCTACAAGGCCATACAAGCATTCGTAAACATGAAATCTCTCTACAAGCCTCTAAGAATACATACTTATCACAAAGGTCGGGGCAGATCCTCGCCATACTAAACAATACACGTCTAAATCATACTGACAAAACAAGCAACTCCGGAGACAATGGAGCGTACCAACATCTTCCGCTGATCTGATGGCCTACTTGGAGAACTCTCGTCCTGTCTATCGAAACCTGCGGGCATGAAACGCAATGTCCCAGGCAAAAAGGGACATCAGTACGAATAATATACCGAGTATATAAGGAACATAAGTAAGTACAAAATAGACATGGAAGAAATATAGAGTAAATGACTCAACCTGAGTCTGGATAACTCCGTAAATTATAAAATAATTATAGTGTCATGCATGTGTATGAATGTCATGTCGTGCATAGGTACATGTTTCATAACATCATCAGGCCTCTAAGGGCATCCCATCATATCATCTCGGTCACTGTGGGCAAAATCATCAACGTATATCACCTGAACATGTGGTGGTGCGTATATAACGCAGTAACCTTTTCCCATACCCCATATCCATATAATATACATATATACGTGTATATAACGTCATCTAGTCATTAGTCAATGTACATGTATAAATGCATGAGAAAAACGTTAATAAGATTTTCTTGGAATGCCATAAAAATCAATATACCTTTCGGCTAAACTTTATCAAATACGTATTTTTCTGAGTTCCATGAACAGAAGATATAATAATAATTCACGTGGGGAATCAAAAATATAGACACCCCTAGGATTTCTATGAATAGAGTCATCTATGAAAGTTGCGTATTTTGCTCGTTTCATTTGTATTATTTGGATCATTCCAAAAAGAAAGAAGGGATAGCCTTAACATACCTGAGCCGATTCTCTTGAAAATCCCTCTAACATACATCAATTGTGACAACACGTAATGGCGGACCAAAGTAAGGAAAATCCGTATGATATTCTTGAGAAAGATTGCATCGTACTCCCTTAAAATCGCAAAATCTCACGTTGCTTATGTGCTAAGAAATCACGTTGCGGTGCTGTTGTAGGAATTTTCAAGAACTTGTAGGAATTTCGTAAGAAGTCACGTTACTAGAATTTGATTTGTATTGAAAATCTGATTTGTATTAAAAAGGTTAGAAGGGTTAATATACTTTATACACCTTACTGTTATGGTCATGTGGTACCTTGTATGGCAATCAATACCGGATATTTTAGCTCGGGCCGCATTTTATTCCAAAATGTCGAACTTGGACGAAAATTTGACTTATTTCTCCTCTCACCTTTACGAATTTAGTCATTACTTGTTTGAAATAGCATAGAATGTTTATAATCTTAAAATAATCTCATTCCCGAACTTACGTCGATTAACTTATGACGAAACTTTAACGTACGAAAAATGCGGGATGTAACATCTCATTTCTGAGCTTTCATCTTATGGCTTACTTTCACATACGAAAATATGGGGTGAACTCATTCCCCCTTTGGAACATTCGTCCTTGAATGTTGATTGATGTACTTATCATTTTTATGGTTATGCCTTCCGAATACTTTAGTACTCCTCTTGTCATCTAGGAAATTGTTCTGTGAATGAATCCCAAGGCCAAGGTATTCCCCCTTAAGGCCTCTTTCTCACGCCATGACTTGTAGTCGGAATCTTTCCAACCTCGTAATTGTTGCTACCTTCTATCATGCAGGATGTACGACTCTAGCCTTGTAAGTATGCCTATGCGATCTTCTCTCCTTTTTCCTCCAGCTTTTAGCCAACCTTTAGGCCTCACTTTGTGAACATATACCGAGCTTGATAAGATATCCCTCTGGGCGTCTATAAGTATATTGAAGTTCTTCGCTCGGTACTTTATCGAACTTACGAATATTGCTTTATCTTATTTCATAGACCCGACTATCCATTCGTAAGACTTTACTGCACCTAGGTAAGTCATACTACACCATAACTCTTACTTCTATTTATCGTTACTGGGGTCTGCTAACTTGATCTCGTATGTAACAATGCCGCTAGGTTTCACGTCTCATTGGGGACATTTGGAGTAATTAGATTGACCCACTTAGGGGCGATACTATACTTTCATAATTGTATTTCATAGTATCCCAATGTGATTCACCTTACGTGGGTATTTTAATCCCGTGCAATTCGTGAAATCCTTTTCAAGTCATTACACAATCGAAGGCCCAAACGTCATCCTTTATTCATCACATTTACACCCTCATTCTACTACCAGGGCAGCATCCCATTTCTTCTAAATGACATTAGTCTTAGACTCCTTTGAGTTCATTCAGGTTATACTGAGCTTTGTATAACTTAGAGAAACCATCATTTCTTCTTGTTTTCATGGGCTTAATCCCGAGGAATTATCCATGCTCGTCACCTTCTCATTCGGCTTCTTTTTTTTTCCTTACTCCTGTCTTCCTAAAACCTTGTCGCTTTACCATACTTTAGCTTGCGACCTATACGTGCATGTTTATACTATTCGCAACCTTCCTTCAACTTGCTTGCACCATAGATTTCCTTATGTTATTCTGGAACATCAAGTGAGACATCACACCGTCTCTAACTCTCTTGGCTAAATCTCTCGGTACTTAGAAACCATAGGCTGGAAGGTACGCCACTGACGGCGTCGCTATCATTCCTGGATACCGAATCCCAACACTTCTAACCTTCTATCAGAAGTATGGACTAATCACGATCTTCTGCCTTTGAGTATCCGTACGTTGTTCATATTTACCTTACTTACCTTAAAACCTCGCATCTATCTTCTATCTTTTTCATGACCTCCCTTCCACATAGGTATAATTCGCGTCCATAACTTGAAGCTATATTATAATACTTGCACCTATGGTGCATACACAATCCGGTTGGAGCTTCGTACTGACTTTTTACGAGGCTGGTACTTTTCTAACCGGCTTTATCATAGGGTCGTTATAGAAGATGGTTGTTATACTATCTCTCTTGCACCTCTAATATTAAGAGTGATTCTGCAATGTTCTCAATCACGATGTCCATAATTTTCTGGGTCCAATAATCAAACTCCTGATTTACTAGGGTGATTTAATTCTTTAGTTTCCTCTTTCCTCTGATCAACCTTTTTGTAGGCTTAATCTATCTTCCGATATGCGGCTTATGGTGTTAGTTATTACTTTAGCCTTACAAGGATGCTATGGAATATCCATGATTCAATCTTCTAACAACTCGATCCTTTGTCTATGACCTGGGCTCAATTCTTTCATTTAACTTAAACCAGAATCTTCTATGGCTATGTGACTGTCAACATATATGTTGCATGGATATTAGTCCGAACTCTTAAGTGCGTTCATAATGTAACCAATTCTGGTTAATTAATCGAATAATTCCTTCTGTTCCTTTTCAACTTTCTTTAAACATAGGTAATTACTTTTCCTGGTCTTTCTGCCCCCTATTTGTGCGCATACTTAGCTTATCTTAGTGCCCACGCATATTGAAATTCCATACAACTCATATGATCTTGAATATTACTCCTGATTTTTACCTCCATGTTCATTAGCCACGGTAGGTGCTGTCACACCTCCTTTTTCACTACCCTCGATTACTGAACGATAACAAGGGAGTTTTCCCAAGTAAAGTTACATTATTCGGATTTGGGATTTATTTATTATTTCAGAGTCGTCACCCGAATTTTTGACGATGCTCCGGGACACCGTTTTGTTTTGAAAATCCCAAACCGAGAAAAATTTGACTCTGTTTTGATTTGTCTACGACAGAAATCCGAATAAGGAGTTCTATTAAGTCGGGAGAAGGTGTTAGGCATTCCCGAATTCCGTTGTTCTAGCACGGTCGCTTAACTATTATTATTTGGCCTAAATTATCTGATTATTTACGTATTTTAGCCTATCATGCATTTAGCCGTTTAAATGTTTAACCGCTTTTCAGTATTTTATGGATTTATCTTGAAACAAGTCACGATGGCGTGCACTTGTTTGTTTTTGGACACATCGTAACCGCGTCACATGAAATGCACCCACAATTACAACATGTGATTTTTATTATGGTTTGCAGTTAGAGTCGGGGACATGAGTTGCCACACCCGAGTATAGATTATATAATCATGACTATGATCGTGACGGTTTAAAATGCTTATCTGAAACAAATCAATTTTCGTAAGCCTCTAATCCAAAATGCAGTATCAATAAGGTCTTGAAACTAAACGTAAAATCCCATATAACATATTCAACCAAATCAAACCGCTTAACTTATTGGTATCAACCCACAAATGAAGCAATACCTAGCGAATGAGATGCAATATCTATTCATCAGTAACTTCCCCAATTTCATAAACATCCCAATGAAAATGGAGTAATTAACTTGAACCCAAAACTAAACACACGTGAGTAAACATAATTCACAAATGAGATCAATTAAACAAAGGAATGCTTGAGAGACTCCTCCAATAAACAAAATTGTGAACAGAAGTGAAAGAGGATTCAGTCAAACATATAGATAAACTATTTTCCAACAACTAAACAACAAAATATTCTACCAACAACGTAGTAAAATATCCAAGCAACGCCATCACTGAGGCTAAAACAAATTTGATTACAACCAGTTGGCATATGAGTCAGTGACATGAATTTAGACAAAAATCGGATTAATTACAATCAAACAGTAACGCTAAAATTGATGAAAACATTTTTTACATTCAATCTCGCCCACGCAAGCAGGACTTTTACAGAATTTACACAGACACATAGTTCTTGGAACTCGACCCAAACCAACAGAGACAAGCAGACTCAAGAAAATGAACCAACGCATCAGTGGTCCTATTGCCAACAGCTCAACTCAAAACTAAATTGTGACTTAGCCAACCTTACTCACTAATTAAACATGTTATTTGCCAAATTCAAATTGAATTATACAAAAAGAAACTAAGAGCAAAGATCAAACAACACCTCAGAATGCTGAAATAAAGGCAAATACTGCGGATAATGTACTCACATCAGTCACTAATTGACCCTTACCCCCCAAATCGCAAACACTAGCCACACCAATAGTCCTAAGGCTCTTACTGCATTTTAATCACACCACAAAAGATAAGAGAAAGAATCAGAAGATGAACCTGAAATTGGGCTTTTGATTAACTTTTGACCGTGAATTTACAATGAGCAATGCGGCGACAAAACTGAAATCGAACATCTTGGGCAGAGGAGATACTCGAAACAACATTGGGGAAGAAATTAACACCAAATAGAGATGGAAAACCAAAGAGGAGCTCAGCTACTTATCACAGCCGACACAGCAAAATCCATAGCTCAAAAAACTACTTTCGAAAACCCATAAAAATAGTGTAGAAGACTCGCTTGAATCAGCAACGGCAGCTGATTATTTGAGTATAAGAGTCAGCTGAAACTTTACTTCTTCTTTTGCTTTTTCAGCTTTGTTTCTCAAGTCTGAATTTGTTTTCTTTTCATTTTTAGATTTTCCTTTTTTTTTTTTTGTGCTTTTTCGAATTTCGGGTCTGTTTCTCCTATGGCTATGGCTTATCAAGTTTTTGTGGCAGCCACTGGGAGATAACAGAGGCGGATGAGGAGGGGGTCGCTGGGTGGTGTTTGGAGAAGATGATGGAAGGGGGAACGGAGAAGAAGAGAGGGGTAATGGCGCAGCTGGGGGTCTTTTTCAGATTTTTTTCCTTCTAGGTCTTTAGGTGTGGTTTGTTTTAATAGGTGAGGGAAGCTGGTCGGGCAGGCGGGTCGTGGTTTCCGGACCGAGTTTGAGCCAAAAAATGGGGAGAAAGACAGGTGTACCCATAAAAATTAAAATATTTACCCTTCTCTAACCATAAAAGAATTCTACCCATTAAATAATTATTATTCCCTACCCATTTAATAAACAAACGCATATATCAAAATAACTGCCTCAAGCCCTACCCATAACAACACAAAAGCTGCTCATGACCTTCAATAACAACGAAAAAACTGGTCAAAATTTCAGAAAATTAACGCCGGAATCTGTTGAAGAATTGATTATCGGAGATCACCAGTCAAATTTGAAGATCGGAAGTGTGAAAAAACAGAGCGAAGATGCCGATTCTCTTCAAAATTCAAGTTTTTCTCCTTAAATTTTTCTGATTTTGATTTCGCAGAAGTTTAGCTCTGAAACTTCTTATTTTTTAGCTGAAAATTTTGTTCTTACTTTCGAGATCTGAAAAACTTGAGGATTGAATCATAACAATTGATTTGATTTCGAAAAATTTTCTGTTGAACTTCAGTATTCGACATCAAACACTGTTGAAATTTGGATTGTCGAGATTCAATTTCGCACATAACTTCGGAATCATGGAAAACATACCAATTCTGCTGCAACATAGTGGAGAATGGGATGATAACCATAATTTCATGAATTTTCATGTTGATGCAATTTTAATGAAGACCTGTTGGAAATTTGAACAATTTAACAGAGAAATTGAAAAGCAACTGCAAAAGGACAGCAACACAATAGTTATTCAGTATGCTATTGCTCAAGGATATCCACCAATTACAATATGCAGTGATATGAGTGTTAGTGTTTACATGGAATTGAAAAAATCAAGTGCAGGGATGACAACACTCCCACTGTGTGTGTCGTTTATTAAAAATACTATAGCTGCAAGCACCTCGAGTTTCGATGTTGCTACAATTTCATCAGAAATTATACAATTTGAAAGCAATGATGTGATTAGTTCTTTTGATGTGCAAGAAGGAGATGACACCAATATAGAAATTGATGATGCAAACATTATAATTGATCAATTTCATAAAAAAGTTGAAAAAGGACAAATTTACAAAGACAAGAACCTGCTGGCTCTCGTTATGAAACATTATGCCGTTAGAGAAAAATGTCAATATCGAGTTAATAAATCATGCCCAAAAAGGTTCGTCTGCATTTTTTCAAGTAAAAATCTATGTGATACATATATAGTATATAATTATGCTAAATCAGTATACAATGCGAGTATAGAATTTTACTGGATAAGTGTGTGTGTTTTTATCAATAAGACATGATACCTATATAGTATATAAGTATGCTAAATCAGTATACTATGCGAGTATAGAATTGTACTGATTTGTCTGTGTTTGTTTTTGTCAGTAAAAGATGATACTGATATAGTATATACATGCTAAATCAGTATATTATATGGATATAGAATTGTACTGATTTGTCTGTGTTTGTTTTTGTCAGTAAAAGATGATACTGATAAAATATATAGGTATGCTATATAAGTATACTATGTGAGTTTAGAAATGTATGGATTTGAGTGTGTGTGGTTTTTATCAATAAAACATGATACATAACTGTATTTGTATTATAAACAGGTATACCCTTGAATGCGTGGATGAAAGATGCACTTGGAGACTTAAAGCATCAAAGTTGCGAGCATCAAATCTTTTCAAAGTGACAGATTTTAATTATGTCCACAGTTGTTTAAATGATAAGAGATTTTGTTCACAAAAGCAAGTTGTCTCAGCTTTTGTTGCAGCTATGGTACAAGATAAACTTGTTGACCCGAAAACCATATATACACCAACAAATATCTAGAGAGACATCCAAAAAGCATATGGTATGGACTTAAGCTACATGCAAGCTTGGAGATCAAAAGAAAAAGCAATGCAGTTATTGAGAGGAACACCGAAAGAGTCATACAAGAAAATACCAACATATCTTTATATGTTAGAGTACGCTAACCCAGGATCAGTGACACGACTACACACTGAAGGAGATGGGAGCTTTTTGTATGCATTCATAGCTATATATGCATCAATTAGAGGATGGATGTATTGTAGGCCAACAGTTGTAGTTGATGGAAGTTTTTTAAAGTCAACATACAGAGGGACCATACTCACGGCTTCCACACAAGACGCAGAGGGTAAGAAAAAAAGTTGTCTCAGAATCAGTATTGAATAATTGATGTTGTTTACTTATTTAAAAATACAAATCAGGTACATTCAGTTAAATCAGCAAAAAAAAAATCAAATATCATATGATACCAGTATGGTATACAAGTATGCCAATAAAGTATATAATTATTTTGCTATATACCTGCACCTACCTATGACTATACTATTATATGAAATGATAAATTAACATTGTGTGTTGTAAGTAATATTTTTTCCTTTGGTTTTACAGGACAAATTCTACCCCTCGCATATGCAATTGTTGATTCGGAAAACGATGCATCATGGGAGTGGTCTTTGTGCAGTTTAGAGAAACCTATGGACAAAGAGAGGGAATGTGCATTGTATCAGATAGACATGATGGTATATGGAAAGCAACTTCAATTGTCTATCCAGAAGTCCCTCATTGTGCATGTATGTTCCATTTGTGGAACAACATAAAAACGAACTTCAGGAAGAGCCAAAAACAAATTAAAGAAGTATACTTTGCATTAGCAAGAGCATACACTGTTGAAGAATTCAACAGGCATATGGCAGAGTTAGAAGCTATTGATAGTAGAGTGAAAACATACCTGATGGATATTGGATATGATAAATGGTCCCGGGCGCATTCCAAGGCAAATAGAACCATGACCATGACATCGAATATTGCAGAATCACTAAATGCAGCGAACAAGCACGCAAGAGACCTCCCAGTTGTGAATTTGCTTGACTTTATGACAACATTGATTCAAAAATGGAATTACAACAATCGGAAGGATGCCATGGAATCATTTATGAAGATTGGTGTAAAGTATGAAAAAATATTGGCAGATAATACGATCTTATCACAGACGATGACGATATGCATTTTCAGAATCATTAAAACACTGCATGTATTGTAGTTTTACTTCTGCACCGTAGAGATTTCACTAAACAATTACATATTGTTATTTAAAAAAT
>ML248689.1:0-11604 GCA_005239495.1 Nicotiana undulata
TTACTATTATTTTACCTGTTTTATCTAAATTTCGCTTAATTAATAGGCTTACCTAGTCATCTAAACTAGGTGCCGTCACGAGACCCAGTCGGAAGGAGAATTGGGTCGTGACAGAGTGAGAGATTGAACAGTGAATTAATGGACTACTTGTCGTCTGATTATAATTTGGTACGATTATTTAAGCATTACGATAAGGCAATTGAGAATAATAAGATATAACTAGCTGCAAGATACATGTGATGCATCACCTCAATTAACAATATTAAAAACAAAGGTGCCAATTTTATTTCATGTTAGAGAGGTATATACACCAAATATTTTTGCAAAGTTTCGAGATGAATATATGAAATCTTTATCAAAGAGAATGAATATAAGGAAAATAATTTTTCCCATCATGTATAAGGTTAGCAAGTATATGCATGCTCGAGAGCATATTATTAAGGTGACAGAGTCAGACCATATATTTTGTACTTGCATGAAGTTTGAGTCTATGGGTATACTTTGTTATTATGTAATAAGAATTTTTGATGTGATAAAAGGAGTGGATAAAAATCTAGACGAGTATATTTTAAAAAGGTAAACAAAATTCTAGACGAGTATAAATGAGTTAAGTGCAAGATTTTCAAACTATGGAGGTGACAACTCCATTTCTCCATAACACTAGTTTGACAAGAGATTTACCAGAAGAAAATAATGACAATTTAACTTATGTGCATAGACACATGCAAATTCGAGCATATGGGAGGCACGTGAAGGAGATAAATTTAACTTGGTATAATTGATATCTCCTAATCTAAAATGTTGCATAATTGATAAGGAGAAGGACTCCTTAATCAAAGACAACACTATCCAAGATAAGGAAGGAGTTAGAAGTTGATATCAACTAGAATTCTTCCACCAAGGAAGAGTAGCATTAGAACTGTAGTTATTTCTTCATCTACTAACTTTATATATTGCAGGATGTTTTCACTTTACATGCAATGCACAAACGCAGAAGTTAAACATGAATTGAGAGCAAAATAACAAGGCATTTTGCAAGTGATTCAAGTGTGCAAACCTGAAGCTACATGAACCAGATAAAAGAACCAATTCCAAGTGTCTATCTTTTATTCCTGTTCAATTGTAGTAGGTGTGAGAATGTATTTTTGCCCGACGAAAAATACTCCTACAGGTTCAAAATGGGGATTTCCAATTATTTTAATATTTATAGTATTTTTAGGGATTTTTGTTTTATTAATTGTCGCTTGCATTTAGTTGCGTATTTAACGCTTTAAAATCATGAAAAAATACCAAAAGTGTCTAAAACATTTCCTGAATAGCATTTAAAATTGCATCATTAAACAAAAATCAATATATATATATATATATATATATATATTGATTTTTGTTTAATGATGCAATTTTAAATGCTATTCAGGAAATGTTTTAGACACTTTTGGTATTTTTTCATGATTTTAAAGCGTTAAATACGCAACTAAATGCAAGCGACAATTAATAAAACAAAAATCCCTAAAAATACTATAAATATTAAAATAATTGGAAATCCCCATTTTGAACCTGTAGGAGTATTTTTCGTCGNTTAATTAATTATTTTTTTATATCAAAAATAGATAATTAATTTGATTTTACAAAATTAGATTTGATGTAGTGCATAGTTTAGGAGTTTAATTAGTTTATTAAGCTAAAAATCAAGAAAGAAAGAAAAAGAGGCCCTTTTTAGCTTTAAAATCGGACTGGGCCAAAGCTTTTCATGGCCCAAATTCCCCAAACCCGCCCAGTCCAAAGACCCCCACCTGTGACCCGCCCCGAATCGGACCGACCCGCCCCATTCTCTTTTTCTTTAATCATAGCCCTCAATCCACTCTCATCCAACGGCCTACATCATTTACCCACACCCCATCTCTCACAACCCTACACCTAAAGAACTGATAAGCAGCCGCACTACCCTAACTGCCTCCGCCCAACTCGCCAGAATCACACTTTTTCGGCGACGCGTTCTCCCCTTGGTCCCCTCCTCTTTCTCCTCATTCCACGTCACCCATAGCCATAACCAACTCTGACATCGAATTTTCTCTCAAATGATTACGCATTTTGGTTTTTATTCAGATTTTTATACTTAAGATTGAAATGAGAAAAAATGGGGTGCGTAGGATCGGGTTAAATTCGATCTACTCCCTCCATCTATCCAAGTTTCCATCAAAAAAGGAAGAAAATCAGATTTTAGAAAAAAAAATCGAGATTTCTTAGGGAAGAAGGGAGAAGGTTCGAGACCCCCTATATATTGGGGTTTATTTTTCAGAACCTGGGGGATTTTTCGGAGAAGAAAGGGGGAGGAAAAGTAAGAACTAGGGTTTTAGTCTTAATTTCTAATCTTTCTCTTCTTGGTTTTCTGGTTCATCATTAAAAAAAACAAAAAAAAAATCGGTTTCTCAAATCGAGAAAGACGCACTCCAGCTCTTGATTCTTGATTTTTCGTGGAGTTAATTAAAATTCGAGATGGAGTTCAGTTGAGATCGGAGTTGCGTAGATTCATGTCCGGTCGAGGTTCCTGCTTCTATTTGGAGTTTCCGACTCAGATTTCTTGTTGCGGATTCATTCAATTCAGCTGGTTTCATTTGTTGTAATTGCCAAAACTCTATTAATTAAAAGCTATTTCAGGTTCTATCTTTTTCTTATTAGGTTTGCTCTCGTTTTCTTATGGTGAATCAAGCCTTAAAAGAGTCATTTTAAGATGGGTTATTTGGTATTTTGCATTAAAACACTTACCTCCAGAAACATGAGTTAGAGATGGTTGAGATTTGTTTAATTTCCTTGGGGTTTGCTCACTTCTCTGTTTTTGGCGTTTCATTTAGTTTTATTTTACAGATCTTTAGGATTGAGTAAATCTATTTTGTGCTGAATTTGCATCTGAACGGCAAAGTATTTTTTATAGATGAACACCATGACCGTGGTTGATTTTAGTCAAATAAGGATGTGATTCTCTGCTATTAGAAATTACCCACAAAAAAAACTGAAATTATCTGTATGTTTGCTCGTTTTCTTTTATGGCTCAAACATGGATTACGTGAATGGAAGTTGTCAACTAGCCTTTACAATCTTCAGATAAGATGAAACTTGTTACTATTGAGCTTTCTAGTCTACCAAAGGTGATTTATGTTTTAGTCCACCCCTTGAGTTGAATTTATTTTTATTTTTGTCAAATCTTAAGGTTGGGATTTGGTTCTCTGATTGAATAAGCTGAATATGTTTCTTAAGAAAAATATATTTTTGTAGTATATTATCTCATTAGCGTAAGAGCTTCTGGCATCGGGTGTGATTGTTTGGCATTATTTTAAAAGAAAAAATGGGTTTTAAAATTATGGTTGGTGTTTCGTTATCTTGTGAGATTTGTTAGTTTACTTTGAGATAGATTTGAACATGTAATTAATATGGGGGATAGAGTATAATTTATGATTGATTTAAATGGTTTCTTAAATGGTGAGACTAAAGAAGAATTGGGGTGATTAGAAATCTTTTAATGGCTCTTTTTAATGGCATTGATTCACATTTTTCTTTATTGTTCTTCAAGTCCCCCCTTTATTTGCATAACGGTTTTCTCATATGTTTGAATGCTACTTTGTTCAATCTTGCTGGGTATGGAATTGTATGAAGGATGAAATGGGCCGTGGGATTAGAGGGTATGACCGACACCTTTTGTGATTAATTTATTTCCATATTTTTAGATATAGGACTCGGTCCAATAAAAATGAAAAGTTTAAACACGAGTGAATTTAATTGTTCTTTATTTAGTTCTTTCCTTTATTTTCTTTGTCGTCATATTATTCGCTAGTAGCATGTTTAGGCCGACCACATTTGGGTAGGCAAGATTTAGGTTTTCTTCCTTTTATTTGAGGCAAGAGGTCGTCCCTTAGTTCATTTATCTGGGGAATGCCCTGAAGAATTTGTATATATTTTATTTCGGGGAATGCCCCGAAAAACTTTGTAAATATTTGGAGGTATTGACAAGCACTGTGAAGAAAATATAGTATAATATTAGGATTTTACTTTACTCTTTTATTTTATTAGGTGGGGACGACCTCGAGCCTCTTTTGATTGTTTATTTTCTTTGTATTTGTTTTACCTCAATCTGAGTATTTTAAAAGCCAACTAGATCGAGTATGCACCCACGACATTCACGGGACTCGGGGAATGCCTAACACCTTCTCCCCGAGTAAAATGAACTCCCTTACCTTGAATCTTTGGTGCAAACTAATTTTGGAGTCTTAAGTGTTTAAAAGAAAAAATTATTTCTAAAAAACGGTGACCTGACACACCGAAACCAAATGTCAGGTGGCGACTCTGAAAATTCCTTTTGAACACAATTTTCTGTCACTTTCTAATTGAAAACCCTTTTTGAACTTCACAAAATCTTTTTATTCATTTTAAGAGGGTTCAGTGAGGGTTTTTTTTTAAAAAGAAAGGGTGTGACATCTCTGGCGACTCTGTTGGGGAGCCGCAGGTTCGAGCTTGTACTTGATCATGTTGGCCTTTTAGGATATTCGATTGAGGTTTTTATGTGTTTTATTTGCTTTATTTTTTTTTTATTTTTTTATGTATGTCGTTTTATTATTTGCTAAATGCCTATTTGTTTACAGTTTTTCCTTTATGTGTTACTGCTTTATAAATTATCATCATATGCATTAACGGGTCAATTCTTTCTGCAACAAGTCTCGTAGTATGCGTCGCGTACACGAACTCTTCTTTGAGTCACCCTTATTTTAGTAGGAGGAGCCGTCGGACGTATGGAGTGGGTGAAAAGCTTAAGCAGCCACCATCGACCATACGCTTCCCCGGATTGCCTTGTTAGTGAACCCTAAACGTAGGTCAGCCTTTAGTCCATTCTTATTTGCATCATGTCATTCAGACCTAGTAGGACCCGGTCCCAGGTACCGTGTTCCTTTGTAGGAAACCTGTCCAAATTGTGTCAAATGGGCCCGTTGGCCCAAAGTGACATTCAACCATCCTATGTGCTAAATGTTGCATCTTTGAGGGTAGAAAGGTCATTTGACGGACTGATGTTTGGGAAAGAAGGGTGAAAAATGAAGCAAGTAGGGCCCAATTATATTTTTCTTTCACATCATTTTCAAGAAAAAAAAAATGAAAATGAAAAGCCCAAATAGATTTTACACTTTCCCATCATTTTCCAAAAATAAAAAAAAAAGAGAAAAAGAAAATCCAATTTTTTTACATGTTTCAGCATTTTTCAAAAAGACAAAAAATATGTTTTTTCCAAATTTCTGTTTAAAAAAAAATTATCTTTCATATCCAATCTTCCCGAACTACGCAAACCCGATTCTCGTCTTTCGGGGCGAGATACGTAGGCAACCCACATAGGGCCCGGTCTTCCTAGTGAGTTTAAGGTTCTTGGCTTTGCGGGTCTTAGCCAAATCTTGCATATTTAGCCACTTTTGGCAACATCGGCCATTTTTATAAAATAAGGTTATTTTCGCAAAAGTGGTTCATTAACCCATGCTCAGAATATTGAGTTCGTAACTAAGTATCCCACTACCTTAAGGTTCGTCCTTTTGAGTTTGCATCTTTAGCCACTTCTGGCTATATCAGCCATTTTTGCAAAATGGGTCACTTTTGCAAAGTATTTTCTAAGACCATGATTGGTAGGAGTATTAAGTCATATAGGACTTAGTATGGTATTTTCATGTCTTAAAGGTCAATTTTGTTGAGTCTGCACTTTTAGCCACTTTCAGCCATTTAGGCCACTTTGTAAAAAGTAACCTAATCACGTCTTGCATGTACCCCAATAGGAGGTATTGTGGTGTCCCAGTTTCTTGAGTCGCTAACCATGTTTTACTCATTCAGGTATGGAACCGTTAATCCGATCCAGAGTGTTGATGGTGGTAAAGATTCCTAAGAAGTTGGTCAAGTGGTGGAAAATGTTTTCTCTATTGGAACAACATGAGTTAATGGAGAAGTTGGGCACACTTACTTCACTTCTTGATATAACCCCTCGCCCAGACTTAGTGGAGGCAATGTTGACATATTGGGACCCGCATAATATGGTTTTCAGATTTGGAGAGTGCGAAATGACTCCTACCTTGTCAGAAATGTCTGGTCTCGCCCGTCTAAGCTACATAGGCAGAGAAATGACACTTCCCCAGGACCATTCTAGGACGAGATTCCTCCGCGACTTGGGATTAAAAGACAACAAGCATTTAGGATGCCTTGACCAGTCCTGGATATCTTTGGATTATTTTTTTGCCAGATTTGGACCACGTGATAGTTTTGATGTCTTTTGGGACGAGTTTTGCACAACCAAGGCAAAGTGGCAAAGACGCTGCCTCGAAGCCTTCACCCTTGCTTTGTTGGGGGTATTGGTGTTTCCTTTAGATGAGAGGCACATTAGCACCCGTTTGCAATAGGTGGTAATAACATTATTTCATGAAAAACAACGCAAAACAATTACTGTTGTGCCGATGGTCTTGGCAGAGTTGTATCGAACCCTAAGTGAGGTTAGGGGAGGTGTCAGATTTTTTGAAGGGAGCAACCTTTTGCTACAATTGTGGATGATGGAGCATTTACACACCACTTCCTTACTCTGCCCCATCGACCGTGCCCTCCGGGATCAAGTGGTATGCATCGAGCGTAGGATGGTTTCCCCTAAGTTTACATACCCGGTAGGCGTCACGGCTTGGATTGAGTTCCTAGGTTTAAGGACAAATAAGAATGTTTTGTGGACCTACCTGTGTTTACCTTTAGACGAGATCTTGGTAGGGTGTAGTATGCAACCTTTCTTGATGTTGATAGGATTTAGGTGTGTCAGGTCATACACGCCGATTAGGGTGATGCGACAGTTGGGTAGGATGCAAGAGGAGCCGCCAACTCTGAATCTTCGGAGGCACATTATGAATTTTAGTAAAAAGGCAGCTGATGAGATCAAGTACGTGCAATATTGGAACAACGCAAAGAGGATGAAGAAGAATACATTGGTAGAGGACATTGGCAAGCCCGAGTGTACTCAAGAGTACTTGATTTGGTTGCAGTCTCTTCCACCAGGGGTCAACATCACATTGCCTGCACAACTTAGGGGTCGGGCAGGTCAGACAGATGATCTTGAGGCTTTGGATCAGGATTCTTGGAGTAAGCTTGAATTAATAAGGTCTCAGTTGGCAGGATTAGCAGCAAATGTGGAGCAACATGGTCATTATGTGTTTAGGGTCGGCATTCAGGAGGCGGGGACACACGCAAGGGTCTGTATTCCCAGCATTGGTGCATCTTTACGGGGCATGTTACAGAGCTTGAGCATGACAGACAGCCCAGTGCCATCCCAGCCAGAGGCATCACATCCAGGAGTTGCTTGAGGAAAATTTTATTCATATGTTCTTAGTCTGTTGATGTTATCTTATCTAGTCTTGTCTAGTAGTACTACATCCTTTAGGTAGTTGGTCGTAGTGTAGTTAAGTCTGTCGAGTCTTTCATTATCGTACTTCCTATTTTGTATTTTGAAAACCGAAAAGATTTCAAATGAAAAATCCAAAAAGATCTTTATTTTAGTTTACTTTTTCACTACTTTTCTAGAACTACACTTGGTCTGATTCATGTGAAACATGATACGTAGGCAACCTGCATAGGGTTTGATCAAATCATTTTTTAAATCATTTAAAAAGAAAAAAAAGAAAACGAATTTAAATGGTGATAATTAGAAAGAAAAGAGAGGAAGGAAAATGAGCAAGCCAAGGAGTGTTAAAAAAGAAGAAGAGAAAATTGAAATGAAAAAATTGGGATGATGCCAAATGACCTCATGACCCTCGAAGTCATTCTAGAACCGTTAATTATTGTTAGGTGCATTGCACGCAAGGTGATATTATTATTATAACTGCCTAAATGCTAACACGGTGGCTTTGTTTTGTTTTTCTCTATTACCTTATTCAATTTCAGGAAGGTGGTTAGTTTGTTGGCATCCTGGCAAGTCATCCCTACAACACTAGGTCAAAGCGCCAAACAGTCATGACTACCAAAGAAGCAGACACAGGAGTTGTGGAACTGCCAAGGGAAATTGTTGAATCAGAATCAGAGTTGAAAGAGGAGCTCTGTAGGGTAAAACAGGTGGCAGAAATGTATCAGGCCTGGGTTAGGGGACACCCTCCACCTTCATTCCCTACCAGGCTACCAGCTATGCAGAAAACTCTACTTCCATTCCACCACTGTCCCAAGCCCAAATGCCCAATACCATTGACCTTTCCCCACAACACGCACCAGGCTTCACCCCTTACCATTCCTACCCCGGCACTTCCTCCCATCCTTTTCATGCCCCACCAACCAAAACTTCATACCTTGCCCCAACATCTGCTCCCATCTTTGCCCCCTCCACGAGCTACCCTCCACCGATCCTCCAGTGAGCCTGCGTTCCAAGCTCCAGATACCCAATACTACGCCCCGGAACCCACCTTCAAAGTCCCAGATCCTTACTCCTACACTCCCCACTTTGAGCCTCAAGATGAAATTGAGAAACCACCGAGGAATGAGGAGCAAGAGGAGATATCTAGAAAAGTAAAGAGTCTGGAGAAGTCACTGAGAAATATGCAAGGGTTAGGAAGCCAGGTGAGCGTAGCCTATAAGGATTTTTGTCTGTTCCCTAATGTCCAACTTCCTGACGGGTTCAAGATGCTCAAGTTTGACTTGTATGACGGACATGGGGATCCCGTGGCTCATCTGAGAGGTTACTGCAGTAAAATGAGAGGGACCGGGGGAAAAGATGAATTGTTGATGGCATACTTCAGCCAGAGTCTGAGTGGAGCAGCTTTAGAATGGTACACTCGCCAGGACGCCAATAGGTGGTATACTTGGGACGATATGGCTTAGGCTTTTGCCCGGCATTTTCAGTACAATATAGACATCGTCCCAGACCGCTTATCTCTGACCAAGGTGGAAAAGAGGCCTAATGAGAGCTTTAGAGAATATGGGTTCCGGTAGAGGGAGCAAGCAGCATGAGTCAATCCCCCGATGGAAGAAGATGAGATGGTTAAATACTTTCTTCAAGCCCTGGAAACCACTTACTAGTGCCACTTGATCTCTGCCATTGGTAAGCCTTTCAATGACGTAGTGAAGATGGGAGAAATGGTGGAAGAGGGGCTCAAGTCGAGCAAGATCATGAGTTACTCTACTATAAAAGACACCACACATGCAATCCAAAATGGTATCGGAAGTTTGTTGGGCAAGAGGAAGAAGGAAGATGTTTCCATGGTTGTCTATAGGCCATGGCATAGCCAGCGGGGTTCATTTCATCAATACAGTCAGCCTCGATCCCGACCTCCAGCCTACATCCAAACTCCATATAATCCACCCAGCCTTATTTCCAACCATCGGACCCCCAGTACTCATCCAGACCACCTCAATATCATGTTCACCACGCACAGTCATATGCTCAACCCCCTCCTTACCCGCAATGGCGGGCTCCAGCTCCACAAAATACATATCCACCCCCACAACCCTACTGGCCCGAATTTTAGAGCCAGGCCGGAGTATGAAAGAGAGAGGAAGCAACGGAAGAAAAACTTCACTCTTTTGGGTGAGTCCTATACCAGTTTGTTTCAGAGGTTGAGGTAGTTGGACGTCTTGAGGCCAATTGAGGCAAAGATATCGAATCCCTCTCCAAAGAACCTTGATTATTCTCTGAGATGCGCGTATTGTTCTGATGCTCCAGGGCACGATATAGAGAAGTGTTAGCACTTGAAAAGGGAAATCCAGGAACTCATTGATACAAATTAGATCATAGTACAGAACTCAGATGCACCGAACATTAACCAGAACCCTTTGCCAGCCCATGCAGAGACGCACATGATTGAGATAGTGCACAAGGATGGGGAACCTGAGAAGTCTTCAAAGTCTGTTATGATGATCCGTGCCAGCGAAAATGTTTCAATCAAAGCTCCAGACTCTATCAAAGCAACGCTTTTGAATGTTGAAAAGGTGACAAGAAGCTGAGCTCGCTCAACCTGAAGCCAGCGGTGTTGGTCGTGAAAGGGACTTCCAAAGACATCGGTACGAATAAGGAAAATCCAAAAGTGATAGTTCCAGGGTCGTCAAGCAAGCCTGTCATAGTTGTGAAAGGGGCTCCTATTACCCCAGTTATCATCAAGCCAGTGACCCAACTGCCAGTAGTGAATACTAAAGCTATTCCGTGGAATTACAAGCAGGTGACAGTGACTTACAAAGGGAATGAAGTGGAGAAGGAATTTAATGAAACAGGGGGGCTGACTCGTTCCGGGAGATGCTTTACTCTAGAGGAATTAAGGAAAGCCAAGACATTCAAAGATAGCACAATCTCAGTAAAGAAGCCCTTTACTGAAGAGGGGGCAGAAGAGTTTCTAAGGAAAATGAAGGTGCAGGATTACTCCATCGTGGAATAGTTGAGGAAAGCGCCAGCTCAGATTTCTCTTTTATCATTACTGATACATTCAGATGAACATCATAGAGCCCTCATGAAGATTCTAAATGAGGCCCACGTCCCGGATGAGATCACGGTGAACCATTTGGAGAAGATCGCTAACAAAATCTTTGAGGCAAACATGATTATCTTCTCAGACGACGAACTTCCCCTAGAGGGCACAGAACACAATCGAGCTCTCTATCTCACAGTAAAGTGCGAGGACTCTGTGGTCTCTAGGGTATTGGTTGAAAATGGCTCCAGCGCAAATATTTGCCCTATCTCCACCTTGCAGAAATTGAAAATCGGTATTGATAGGATCCACAGGAAAAATATATGTTTCCGAGGTTTTGATGGAAAGGGAAAGGATTCTGTTGGCGATATAATGCTTGAACTGACAATAGAGCCGATCGAATTCACCATAGAGTTCCAAGTGCTGGATGTGGCCGTCTCCTATAATTTATTATTAGGCAGGCCTTGGATACATGCCCCCAAGGCAGTCCCATCTTCCCTGCACCAGAGTGATTGTGAGGATGCCTGATGGGCAGAGTGATTGTGAGGATGCCTGATGGGCAATGGTTACGATAAATGATTTTGGCCCGAGGGGCAGTTTTATGAAAGATTTTACTGAGTTTTCAAACTATGATTTACTTCGTTTTCACACTGGTTTTACTGAGAATTTTACCGAGATATACTGATATTGCACTTGTTTCGAAGGTTTTTCTGAAAAACTGATTTCGAACTCATTATTTGATGAATGTCACGTGGGGACTTGGAGTTTACTGTTTTGTGGGATTTTGTACATCTTCTGTGTGTTTATATTACTCAGACTGTGATTTATTTTCATTACTACTGAGTTGGCGTACTCATAAAGACTCCATGTGCCTCTGTGCACAGATCCAGGTACGAGCTCGCAGCAGTAGCTGACGCGGTTTGGTAGCAGCATTTTCACGGGATTGCGAGGTAGCTGTCCAGCGTCCACAGCTTCTCCATTTCCCTTCCTTATTTAGTTTAGCATTTGATTCAGAGACATATGTTATAGTTTTAGCAGAGTTAGATTTATTTATTCTTAGTGACTATTGACTCCAGTTCTTGGGAGGTTGTTTAGGTTAATATGGGAGCGCTAACACTTAATTATATTAATTATGATGTGGTTGTTTGCTTATTAATTAATTGTGAACTAT
>ML248689.1:11874-61486 GCA_005239495.1 Nicotiana undulata
CTTGTGACTTCCATGGGTGAGATGTGATTTTTAACATGTTAATAATGGGCCAGTCGGAAGGACTTGAAGCCGGATTTTGTTTGTGGCTTGAGTGTTGAGATTTCATTTGGGTGAGCACATGTGTTGGGAGACTTATATGTCCGTTTGTGTCCTTATTGATGGAACTGTGACTAGATGACTACATGGTGAGTGTGATCGGATAGTAGATGTATTCAAGTTGTTTGACTGTGACCAAAATGAATTGGCGGGAAATGTTGCAAGAATTATTGAGTATCTGACTTCTATCTTGAGTTAGAATATGACTTAGAGTTATGAGTATTGAAGGACCTCTCGTGTAGTTAATTTGTGGAGTGAAGTGAAGTGGGTTTTCCTGTTATGTTCTGAGATCCCGATGATGTCTTTTGAGATAACCAATGCTCCAGTAGAATTTATGTATTTGATTGCCGGTGTATTCAGTCGTATGATAACTCCTTTGTTATTGTATTTATGGATGGCATCCTGTCGTACTCCCATAGCCAGGGATAGCATACTCGGCATTTGATGATGGTATCACAAGGATATAGGGAGGAGAAGCTTTGTGCGAAGTTCTCCAAGTGTGAATTGTTGGCTCAGTTCAGTAGCATTCTTGGGACACGTGGTGTCCAATGAAGGTATCTATGTGGTCAGACGAGTGTGAGTAGAGCTTCCAGAAGCTTAAGAATTCCTTGACCACAACCCCAATGTTAGTTTTGCCATCAGCTTCAGGTTCTTATACTGCTAAATGGGATGTATTGGGGGCAGGCAGTGGTTGTATTCTAATGTAGGAAGGTATAACGATTGCGTGATAGCTATGATTTTCGAAAGTGTATAGGGAGGTATCTTTTGAGATTAAGCAGGTAGGGGTATCTCCTGCGGGTTGTCTTGAGGTGTGTGACCCTTATGTTTATCTGTAGCAAGTTCTTTTCTACCAGTAAATGATGTATGTTGTAAATTGATTTTAGCTCGTAGTAACAAGAAGGTAATTATTTTTACTTCTTTTTATTTTTCGGCGTTTTGCTTGTTCTTGTATTTTCCCCTTTTTCTATGTTGTCTCCCTTTTATTGTTTAGAAGTAACTTCGTCAAACTACAAAGTACTTTAAAATTTTGAGACGAAGACCTTTGAAAGTTCGCGATTAAGACTTCTAAAATTTGTGGAGAAGACCCACAAAAGTTCGCGCAAAGATCGTTAAAAGCTCGCGGTCATGATTTTTAAAAGTTCACAGTAAAGACCTTTATAAGTTTGTGGCGAAAACCCTTGAAAGCACGCGATGAAGACCTTTAAACGTTTGTGGCGAAGACCCTTAAAAGTTCGGGCAAATATCCTTAAAAGCTCGTGGTCAGGATTTTTAAAAGTTCACAGCGAAGACCTTTAAAATTTCGCGGTGAAGACTTTTAAAAATTGTGGCGAAGACCTGTAAAATCTCGTGGTAGAAATCTTAAAAAGTCGGCAGTGAGGACCCTTTAAAACTTTCCACGAGCACCTTTAAAAGTTCGAAACATATGCCTTTTAAAAGTTTGGAATGAAAACCTTAAAAACTTCGAATGCCTTTAAATGTTCGAGATGAACATCTTTAAAATCGCAACGAAAACCTTTTCAAATTCGAATTCCTTTAAAAGTTCGAGACGAATACCTTTAAAAGTTTGCAACGAAATCCTTTAAAAAAAGTCCGACATAGACATCCCTTTTTGTTTTTTACGTCTGAGGCGAAATATTTTTTACTTATCCATGCTCTCTTTCAAGATCTAAATTGTCACTCTTCCCTTTTTTAGGGCAGTGAGCGGATATGAAGGCCATTAAACTTGAAGGTTATGCGAACATGAAGATATAGCGAATCCCCAGAATTCAATGCAAATACTTTGGAGCCTCCTAAAAGACTGTCATCGTTTCATTGAAAACATCAATTACCATAGCGTCTTTCCCCTTTAAACCAAATGGGATCTAAAGTTTAAAAGAAGAATAGTATCTCAGCTCGATTTTCAAGTGTTGCTCAAATGGATTACATTCCATCGTATTTCACTCGAACAACGATTGGGGAACTATGTATCTTTTGGAATCATGTGACTGAACCCAGAACGAAACTCTAAGATGCCTACGTACCTCAGTGAAGAGGATCAAGTCATACTGTAGTTCAGAATGGGTGATTTTTTTCTATGTCCTAACTTTTTCCTAGGCTGCCTCTTTTGAGGTTTTCAACCTAGAAGATTTTTTTTTGTTTTTTTGTTGGCCGTACACAGTTTAGACTCATGCGGGCCAGGAGTGTAGGAGCATGCAGTTTAGGCTCATGCATCAAGGAGCATTCGAACATGCAGTTTAGGTTCATGCGTGAAGGAGCGTTCGAACATGCAGTTTAGGCTCATGCGTCAAGGAGCGTTGCAACTTCAAGGATAATACTTCTTCAAACACTTGCCATTGATAGGGATGATTCTCATGTCATATGCATCAACCAGCTTGTAAACCCCACTTGAGTAAGCTTGTTGTATGACATATGGCCCATCCCGTTTTGAAGTGAACTTCCCTACAGGTTTATGGGAAGTAATAATGGGACTTCGTATGGCAAGGACTTGATCTCCTAATTGAAAGGATCTCGGGCGAACTCTTTTATTGAAGGTGCGGGACAATCGAGCTTGATAACATTCAAGAATCTGTTGAGCTTCCAACCTCTTCTCATCAAGAGCCTCCAACTCAGCTAATTGAAGTCGAGCATTTTCTTCATCAATGATCCCTTCTTAAATAGCCAGTCGTAATGAAGGTATCTGATGCTCAAATGGCAAGATGGCTTTGACTTTATAAATGAGTGAATAAAGAGTCACTTGTGTTGGCGTGAGGTGATTCATCCTATATGCCCATAGAGCTTCTTCCATACGGTCATTCCAATCTCGTTTGGATTTGGAGACGACTTTCTTTAACAAGTTGCATAGAGTTTTGTTGAATGCCTCAGCTAGACCATTGGCGGGAACATTGTGCATCAAAGAGTTACGTTGCTTGAATCCAAAGAGATCACAAATCTTGTTCATCAACCTATTATTGAATGGCTTTCCATTATCCGTTATTATGTAACAAGGAATGCCAAAGCGATAGATTATGTTTACTCGGATGAAACTTGCAACATTTTCCTTCTTACCTCCTTAAGAGCAACAACTTCAGCCCATTTTGAGAAGTAGTCAGTTGCAGCCAAGATGTATAGGTGCCCACCAAAGGACTTTGGCAGAGGTCCAACAACATCCAATCCCTAAGCGTCAAACGGTCAGACTGCAATAGTCGGGTGCAACACTTCAGGAGGTTGATGAATAAAATTCGCATGGAATTGACAAGCCTATCATTTTCGAGTGTATTCCAAGAAATCTTTTACCATCGTCGGCCAATAATATCCCATCCTTTTTTTTATGGAAGTGGAGCTTTGGTCCTGACTGGTGTGACCCACATACCCCAGAATGTTCTTCTTGCAAAGCTTGGAGTGCTTCTTCTTCCCCTAAGCATCTCAAAAGTACTCCCTCGAATGACCTCATGTATAGAGTATCTTTGTAATAAAGGAAGCGAGGTGCATGGCGACGAATTTCATTCCTTCTCCTCGGATTATCTGGAAGTATCCCATAGCATAAGTAGTTGATAATGGGTTGTCTCCATTCTTCTTTCTCAACTTCAGAAACAGCAACAAGATGTTTGAGTTTATTTCTTCACCTTCAGCCTCATTTGGAGACGGTACTACCCATTTTTGGCAGAATGAAGTTAGGGCAGCTAAAGCATCAACCTTCTTATTTTCTTTCCTTGGCACATGCTGAATAGTCACTTCACCGAGCCAGCCCATTAATTTTTTAGCGTAATCATGATATGGGCGTAGTTTAGGATTCTTGACTTCGTAACTACCTAGAAGCTGATTGACCACTAACTGAGAGTCACCAAAGACTTGCAGTTTCAACCGCTTCATTTCGAAAACCATTTCAAGCCCAAGTATTAGTGCTTGATACTCATCAACGTTGTTAGAGCATAATTGTGTCAACGTAAAAGAGTAGGGCAGAACTTTACCTTGAGAAGTGACAAATATTACACCACAACACCAGCTCCTCCGCGATGTGCAGCACCATCAAAGTACATCTTCCACAGAGGCTGAACTTCAATGACCATTGCGTCCTCATCAGGTAGTTCGTTAGTTAGCTCCCAATCATCAAGTATAGGGTGATCTGCCAAAAAGTCCGCTAACGCTTGTCCTTTTATAGCCTTTTGAGGGATGTATACGATTTCAAATAGTTGAAACTAGAGGTACTACCTTGCTAGTCGATCACTAAGGACAGGTTTTGACATCACGAACTTGATGGGATTTGCTCTAGAAACAAGACAAACAACATGAGCTTGAAAGTAGTGCTTCAACTTTTGAATTGAGAAGAATAGCGCCAAACACAACTTTTCAATTGGCGAATAATTCAGCTCGTTTGGTGTCATCATGTTTCTCAAGTAGTAAAGAGAGTTTTCTTTTCCCTCACCATTTTCTTGGTCCAATAGCGCTCCAACAGACCTTTCTTGTGCCGAAATATGTAGTATCAGCAGCTTTCCAAGTATAGGGGCTGCTAAAACCGGAGGCTTCATCAAGTAGGATTTAATGCTCTCGAAGGCACTACTACACGTTTGGTCCCATTTGAAAGGGATACCTTTCTTCATAAGGTGACTCAATGATTGGCACCTCCCAACTAGGTTTGAGATGAATCTCCTAAGGTACGCTAACTTTCCGTGTAGACTTTTCAATTCGTGAATATCCCGAGGCTCAGGCATTTTCAAGATTGCATCTACTTTGGCTTGATCAATTTCAATCCCTCGATGTCGGACAATGAAACCAAGGAACTTCCCGGAAGTAACTCCAAAGGCGCATTTCAATGGATTCATCCTAAGTTGGTACCTCCAGAGCAACTCAAACACCATCCTTAAGTCTTTCAAGTGGTCGCCCCTCTTTCTCAATTTTACCACCAAGTTGTCCACATTGCATTCGACATTCTTGTGGAGAAGTTCATCAAATATATTCTGCATAGCCCTTTGATAAGTAGCACCAGTGTTCTTCAAGCCAAAAGGCATTACCCTGTAGCAATAAATACCCCTGGGGTGCGGAATGCAGTAAGCTCCTCATCTTTTGGTGCCATGCGAGTTTGGTTATAGCTTGACGAACCATCCATAAATGACATTGCCTCATACCCAGTAGTAGCATCGACCATCAACTCTGGAATAGGAAGCGGGCATCTTTGGGACACGTATTGTTGAGATCCCTGAAGTCGACGCACACTCAAATCTGGCCATTCTTCTTCCTTACAAGGACAATACTTGAAACCCACGCTGAGTATTTACTTCCCGAATAAATCCAGCTTCAATGAGTTTGTTAACTTTGATATCAATCAGGGAACCATGTCCGACCTAAAGCGCCTTTGAGCTTGCGTAAGTGTACGAGCGCCATTCTTAACCGCAAGGTGATGGACTGCTACTTTAGGGTCCAAGCCAGGAATTTCTTTGTAACTCCAAGCAAATACATCCCTAAGCTCCTTTAGTAACTCAATATAAGTGTTTTCTTCATCAACTTCTAGTAAAGCACTTAGATAGGTGGGTCTTGGTTCTTCGTTGGTGCCAAGGTTAACTTCTTTTAAGGCATCAACTGTAGTTTTCACTCCTTCTTCAAGTTCATGTGGAGCATCTTCTGCATCTTCATCTTTTTGAGAGTTCCCATCGTTGAAGGATATGTGATAACGCGGTGAAACATCCTCCAATTCTACATTATCCTCCATTGACAATGGAACACCATTCTCGCCTTGTACAGTAACATGATACGAAGAACCCACACTTTATTGATCTTCGTCATGTTCCTTAGTGTACTTCATCACACGAAACCATGACTTTTGTTTGTCGCTTCATTCTAGAAGGAACCAAACTTTGGAAATCTTTAGAGATCTTCTGAATTTTGGGCGAAGTGGGTGTTCTTGTATAATTTCTATGGAACTTATTCCCCTTCTTTAATGGACCCAATCTATCAAATACAGAAATTCTCACAGTTGATTTTCCAAGTCGATCAAAGACAGAAGTCCTATTAGAAGCGGCAGATTCGTCTTCTACAGTGATATAATTTTTGCTCGCCCTTCTTATGGAGATGTGCACTGGTGACGGTTGCTTGTATCCCAAACCTTCACATGGTTGCCTCATTGCAGCTTCCGATGGGAGCTTCCCTAACTTTGTGGCTCATTGGGATTGTATCCAACTTTTGCAAATAGCCTGTAAGTGTTAGGATCAAAACCTTCATCTATCAACTTTGTAGGGAGTGCCACATTCTGCAAATGATTTTGGGCTACAAACCCTGCAAGCAGCTTAGAGGACAATTTTACTGCCTCAATTCATTTTACCGGAAGAGTTAACTCCTTTAGCATGTTAGTTTGGAGATTAGATGATTCACCTTCATCTTTCTTCCCTTTAGGGACATATTTGAGCGTATGACTTACTTTCTTGCCACAAGACGCAATATCCCCTCTATGAGATTTATTCGTGTTGGTTTGTACCTCCTCAGTAACAGCTTTGCCTTTACCAATAGTCACCTCAGCTCTTTTAGTTATGGGCTCGTCATTCTTGCTTTTCATGCCATCATCAACTTTTAGCTCCTTCACAATGCGGTTCTTCAAGTATAACTTTGCATCGGTGAAGTGTGACTCTGCCTCGGTGAATGGCTCATCATCAACAATTATCTTCTTCTCGACTTCGCCCTCGTAGTATTTTAAACATTAATGGTAGGTACATGGAACTACTTTATTCTCATGTATCCAAGGCCTTCCAAGCAAGACATTGTATGAAGTCTTCGCATCGATCACATGCAGCCATGCACTTGATTGCATATCTTCAATGGTGATTCCCAGCCTGATAGCGCCTATGGCTCTTTTCCCCCTTGGTTTAATCCTTGGTCATCACACGACTTTCTGAGAGCTCGTTCATGGGAATACCACGTTCTTTCATAGTGCAGATTGGAAAGATGTTCACTAAGGATCCTCCATCAACCAAAATTCGATTTACCCTTTCATCACGCATATAGCCAACCAGGTACAATGGGAGGTTATGAGGAGTGTCACCTAGCAGAAGATTGTCATTTGTGAACGTGACTTTTTCCTCACAAGCATTAACTTCTTGAGGAGTGGACTCGATAAGATTTTTCGAAGATGGTGCCAATGGTAGTTCATCACTCTTTTCTTTACCTTCGTCACTATGGAAACAAAAGGCATCAATACCCCTGTGGAAAATCTTCGTGCGGAACCAACTTGGTAAAAACTCCTCCAAGGTCACTGGATGTCGTGGCTTTTAAGGGTGGTGCACCTCCACTTTTGCTTTCTTTGAGTGCTTTACTTGATTCCATCTCCTTGGTCTTTTTACCACCATTTTTCTTGTTGGTTGTTCTACTGATTCTTTTTGTGGGCTCCTTCTGTGGTGCCTACGATGAGTCACCAACGTCCAACCTTCATCATCATCAGGTTGATTGACTGAGCTTTGTCGTTCTCCAGTAATTTTTCATCTTTACTTTCTTTAAAACCACATAATTCATCCGGACTGACTGAACCAAAGGTGATAGAGACTTGGTTTGCGCTTACTTTCTCGTCTTTAAGCATGATCTTCTTGTCGCGAACCAAGTCCATAACTTTGTCCTTGAAGACAAAGCACTTTTCCAGAGGGTGGCTCACAAGTCGATGGTATTTGCAGTAATTTGGATCATTTGTTTTCCCAGCTTCATTTGGTCGCTTCATCTCTGGAAGCTCAATGAGGTTTAACTCGAGGAGTTCTTCAAAAATAGCTGGCACATCAAAATCCAGAAATGGGTACTCTTTCTCTTGCATTTCTTTTAGAGTCAACTTTCCACTTGTCTTATCTTGAAACAAAGTGAATTTCGTACTCTGCTTCTTGCTCACCTTCGCCGTGAACTCCACAGGTGGTGTGTTGACATTCATAGCTTCTTTATTTTCAGATCTTGGTGCAAACTTTCTCCATTTTCTAACTTCTTGCTTGTGGTTCCCTTTGCGAGGTTCATAGATGTGCATCCTTCCATTTTCAGCGGAGGCCATGCTCAATTGCATGTCATGGGCACGAGTTGCAAGTTCTTAAAATGTGCCAGTCTTGACACCTTATAAGATGTAGCGCAATACCCAATGCATACCTTGGATGTACATCTCTATGCAGAAGCTTCATTAAGCATGTCTTTACATTTGAGTCTTGCATTGCTCCAACGGTTGATAAAGTCGATAACTGTTTCACTCTTCCGTTGACGAGTATTTGTGAGTTCCACCATGCTCACAGTGCGCCTTGTGTTATAAAAGCGATTGGGGAACTCTTGCTCTAGTTGATCTCAGATATCAATAGATCCCGCCTCGAGGTATGTATACCAATCAAAAGCATTTCCTTTTAGCGAGCAGACAAACTGTTTGACGAGGTAATCTCCATAATTCGTAGCGTTGTTGCATGTCTAAAGTGCGCCACATGTTGCTTTGGATTGCCTTTACCATCAAATTGTTGAAACTTTGGAAGTTGATAGCTAGCGGGCATCTTCAACATATCGATCCTTGCAGTGTACGACTTTGCGTATGTAAGGGAAGACTTGGTAGCAACTTCGTACTTGCTTATTATAGTTCCTTTGATGAAACTTCAGTTGATCGATTGGAATCATACCTTCAGATGAGACAGGGATAGCCTTATCGGATGCAACTTGTCTTTGGGGGAAATTACTCTGGAACCTCTGGAAGCTTGCCAGGTGCATGAGTGGATTCTTCTTTCATCAAGATTCCCACCATATATGTTAGCTTGTCAATTCTAGCATCTTGATTTTGCATGTACTTGGTCAAGCCAGTGATTGCTTCCGTCAAGTTTGCCAACTGCTCCTCCACAGATGAAGTGTTTGTCACCATGGCTTGCATGATTGTCGCGGACGATGGAGAGTAGCATAGATTGTCACACAGATCGATCCTCGATTGACTCACGCTACGTGGTGTAAGAGGGGAGGATCCATCACTCGAAGATTTATCATTTTCCTTCATAGCAGAGTGCTTGGATCCGGAGAGGTCAAGCAAAGCAAGAGTTTTCTTGATCTTTTCAGTAACATCGCTTTCTTCTTCGAGTGCGTTTGTGGAAGATCTTCCTCCTTTTGAAGATGAAGATATGAAAACAGGGGTTGATGCGGACGACATTTGGGGTACTTTTTGTCCTAACGAGCTTGCTTTGCTCCTGGTAACTGGTCCAAAACTTCCAAAGGTAACAATTGAGGATGCTTTCCACATCAACATAGAAGCTGGAATTAGCAGCCTTGGCGAAAGTTGAACTGGAGTTGATTTTCTTGGAATCCATTTCGTTGTTCTTGAACTTTGGTGATTGAAAAGTTGATATGAGAGGTAAATATTGTCCCACTAGGCTTGCCAGAATTTGTAGACAATAAATTTGCGTCGAGAAAATAAAATCAGGACCGAAAATATTGCAACAATCGCAGTATTTTATTTCAAATATTTTAGTGTTATAATCTCTATGAATCCTCTTATTCTTCTTTTCATCAGTAAATAAAAGAGCCTCCGAGCTTAATCTTGAATTTTATTTTATTTTAATCCAAGTGCTTGAATCTTGATCTTGATCTTGACGTATTTTTAATCCAAGGGCTTGCAGCTTGTTCTTGAATCTTCGTCTTGATCTTTTTATCCTTAAACACTTGAATGCTTGTAGCTCTTAGAGAAATCTGCAGCGTTTGATCCACGAGCTCCCTCTTGTTTCTTGTTATAACTTCTGGTGTCGTTTATGAGTTATGAAGACCCCTATTTATAATTGTGGAAGGGAAGAGTTATGATAAGAACAAACTCTTTCCGACCAATCAAATTAAAGTGTGACAAGATTGCATTTGATTGGCCGGATCATGCACACGTGGCACGGTTTTATTGGCCCTTTAATTTGACTTAGCATGCCTCGTCATTTTGACACGTGGCACGATCCTATTGGCTCTTCCGTTTGACTTGGCGTGCCACATCATTTGACACGTAGCACCAAGCTAGGCCTCTAGGAAGACGACATCTTGGGCTTGATGAAGTAGGCTCATCGTTCGTGACCCAATTAAATAGGTTAGCCCAATGCATTTGGACCTTATATATTTGACTTATATAATTGATCTAATTAAATTAGCCCATAATATTTATTTGGATAAATATATTTAATATATAGTACAAATTATTTTAAGGAAATAACACTAAATGCCTATCACTCCTAAACTATTTACCCGGATTTACCCATTGGAAATTAATTACAACTCCTACCTAGGCAATCTAAACTTATTACCCGTAAATTCACTTGTCTTTTCTCTTTTAATTTGCTTTAAGCTTTTACCCAGCGTGAGGAATTGAAAATGTAAATCTTTTTTTCATTCTGTTTTATTCTATGACTTGAATTCCAAGACTTCTGACTTCTGCAAAACATTAATCTGCCATTGGAGGACCTTGAAGCTTTGAAACTCATAAATTGGGTTTGTTGAGTTTGTGGTTATTTTGATCCAATTATGACCGGGTATGTTCAAAATGTTGATTGGAGGATGTGGCTATATTCTGAGTCAATTTGGTGTAGATTTTTAAATTTTGGGTTAAAATTGAGTTGAACGGCAAAGAAGACAGATTTGTACTGTATAACAAAATGGTATATTGTATACTGTATTGGTATACAATAATTAATTCAAGAGTAAATAATTAACTACAATAGTATACTACTAATATTTTTGAAGGAATGAACCAATCCTATATATACCAAAATAATATATTATAAACCATTTTGGTTAATTCAATAGTGCATAATTTATTGCGTTGAACTGGCGAAGAAGAATGTATATTGTATACCAAAGTGATATACTATATACCATTTTGGTATACATTTCATTCCAACGATATACTATTATAGTATGCTATATAATGTAACGGTATACTCTTACATTTAGGTCTTTTTAGAATTTTTTAAAATTTTTATTGACAACTGATATTATTTCAGTTTAATAATTGAGTTTAAAAAAATTAACTCTTTGCGTACAATTGTATACCCTGTTGGTATATCTATATACTATATTGGTATCATATATTAGTTAATTTTGTTTTGGTTGTATTAGCTACATTTAATTGGTACACAATTTGATTTTTCTTTAGTAATAGTATACAAACGAATAATAAAAAAAGAGTGAAATAGTAAATAAAATTAGATTATGAAGAGAAGAAGAATATAGAAAAAAGAAGTTAAATGAAATTAGAAAAGGAAAAAAGAAAAAAATAAGAAGAAAAGGAGAAAAAAGAAAAGGAGAAAAGAAAGAAAAAAGGAAAAAAGGAATGAAAAGAAGCATAAATATAAAAAATAATTGGAGAATAAAGAAAAAACTCCCCACAAAAACTACTATGGGTAGGAAATATAATTAGTTTGATGGGTAGAAAAATACATGGGTAAACAAGGGCAAATAATTTTGTTTTAATGGATAAATATGTCATTTCCCCAATTATTTTATTAAATTTAAATTCGATAAATTTTGTATGCCTACTACTACAACCTACAAATATAAGCAAATCTATGGTCAAATATTATACCAAAAATTTGCTAGGTTTCGTTGCAAAAAACGAAGCTTAGTAAAACCATCACTTATTTTTTGTTGTTACAACGGAACATAAATTTTGGGCGACAAATTGAAACTTTATGAGGGGACATCTTTGTAATTTAGTGTCAATAATCTTGCCATCTTTGTAATTTTAGTGTAAAGAATATCCCTTCAGCTAAAACTATGATGCTTCCCCAGACAAATGAAAATCTTAGCTAAAGCTTAGCTAAGGATACCTCGTTCTCTCTCTCTCTCTACCAATTCTATCTCTAGCAAGCATCGACCTCTTATCAAGGTGACCCTTTTAGTTTCAGTAGTTGCCTTTTTGATATATTTGGTAACCCTTTTAATTTTACAAGTTGCTTCAACATTTGGTGACCCTTTCAGTTTCAAATGTTTGCTTCTTTGACATTTTTGATAACCTTTGATGTGTAATCAACTGGGTTTTTTCTGTTCTAGTTACCAAAGTCAGAATCTTGATATTGCCTCATTAATGAACTGCATATCAAATTTTTTACTTTTGTTTGTTTTTGTGGGGTGAGGTGGGGGTGATAAGTGATACCCATAATTAAGCAGAAGCTCTCCAATTAAATGGTTAACTTGTCATCATATTGGTAGTAGAAGTTACTGTTTTTATTACCACTGGCTTAGAGTGTTGTGCACTTGTTTGGTTTGAGTAATTATTGGATTATAGAAGAGTAACTATAATTGAATCCCAATAGCTAGTGCTTAGCAATGCTAAACTGGATGAGTTTTAGTCAGAGGCGGATCCAGGATTTAAATCTTATGGGTTCAATTTTAAGGCTTTTAACATTGAACCCATTGTATTTTTAAATTTATGGGTTCATATCTACTATTTTTGCAATTTTAATGAATTTTTACATACAAGTTTTTACTTTGCGTCGAAAGTTATGGGTTCAGTTGAACCCGTAACTTGTACGCTGCATCCGCCACTGGTTTTAGTTGCTGGCTGCTGATGAGCTTGAAGATAGAGTGATTTTGTTTTAGGTGTTGGGGTTTGACTAAATTGTGTCAACATCTATGTTGCTCCGACTCTCCGAAAATGTGGCCGGATACGTGTCATCTTTCAAAAGTAGTGCTTTTTTGAAGGATCGGACACGGGTGCGGCTGCATTTTGGAGAGTTCGCGCAACATAGGTTAACATGTATGATGTATCGGATAAGGAGGATTTCTAGACTAGATTAAGTGTGAGGAGAGTTTATGTATGTACCGGGAACGTCTTTGGTTCTTCGAGCATTCTGTGCCACAAAATCCATCATTGGCGAAAAGGTTATTTGGTTTTGCCATTTTGGGCTCTGCTCTAAAAGAAACTACTGCATTGTTACCCCTATGATGGTGTAACTGACCTTATCCTTATTTCAAGCTTTGGAAAAAGGTTGTGGCTTCATTTAACCATCTTTTTGAAACAGTGCTTTTGCTATGATACTGGAAAAACGAACTCATGTTTCCAGTCTATTTGCACTATGAAGTTGTATTACATCAAGATCCGTTGCTTGGTTCGAATTGCACATTCTTGTGATGCTGGACTTAATATATTTAACTATGCTTTTTGGCCTTTGATCTTGTTAAGAAAATAGACCTTGGATCTAACTAAACTTCAAATACTAGCTCAAATGGTGAAGATTTTCCAAGAAAATATAAGGAGATTACAATCTACAAACTTAACAGATATGGAATTCTGACATGTCTTTTGGAGTTGTTCATGCTGAGGATCCCAATTAGTGGTGCAAGTGTCGTCATGATTTTGATCAAACAATATTTGTGTTTTCAGATCTTTTCAATTAAGCAACTTTACCTTTTCAAGTAGTGATCCTGACTGATATTACATCAGCCAAAATTTCCAGATGCCATTTGCTGTGTGCAGCGGTGGAGCCACCTTATAGGAATGGGTGTCAATTGACACCCCTTCGCCGGAAAAATACTCTGTGTAGCTAGGCAAAACAATAAATTGTATGTATATATACTATGTATTGACTCCCCTTAATTACCTGATATGTTTACTTTTTTATATTTTGACACCTTAACGAAAATTCTTGCTCCGCCTCTGGCTGTGTGCATCCACTTGTGGGTTGGGGCCGCTAACTCACAGGGCGTTTTCTCGATCATCAAAAAATGTCTTTTCTTCTTGCACTTTGCTAGTTCTTTTTCCATTTTGCTTGTACCTCCTAGACAAAGTAGTGGATATTCTGCTCTGATTCTTGCTTTCTTAGTTCTGCAGGTTTAAGAAAGTTGGTAAGCTCGAGTGCGGTGGTTATCATGGCACATTTACTTTCTACTACTTGTTATTTAGATGTCTCTTCCAGCAACAAGCTGCATCTCAAGTCAATCAACCAATGTTCTTCTCCTATTCCAACATCTTCTTATATGGGAACTTCCTTCTCACCATTGAAAAAGCAAAGCTTGCAAACGAAAAAGTCTGCACAATATGTGGTCAGAGCTTCAGCTGTTTCTATGAGCCAAGAAGCCAAAACTCAGAATGACTCTGGCTCTCAACAGTCCACTGATGCAGCCTCCACTAGAAAGAAGGTCATGGTTATTGGTGGTGATGGCTATTGTGGCTGGGCTACTGCTCTTCACCTATCCAACAAGGGTTATGAAGTTGCCATTGTTGACAACCTTATTCGTCGCCTATTTGACCACCAGCTTGGTCTAGATTCTCTAACACCCATCTCATCTATCCATAACCGCATAAGGCGTTGGAAATCTCTGACAGGAAAAGACATTCAACTGTTTGTTGGTGATATTTGTGACTTTGATTTCTTGGCAGAAGCCTTCAAATCCTTTGAACCTGATGCTGTTGTCCACTTTGGAGAGCAACGTTCTGCTCCTTATTCTATGATTGATCGGTCGAGAGCTGTTTTTACCCAACATAATAATGTGATAGGGACACTTAATGTACTTTTTGCCATAAAGGAGTTTAGGGAAGAGTGTCATTTGGTCAAACTCGGGACAATGGGAGAATATGGGACCCCTAACATAGATATCGAAGAAGGTTTTATAACTATCACTCATAATGGAAGAACAGATACTCTTCCTTATCCCAAACAAGCAAGCTCTTTCTATCATTTGAGTAAAGTCCATGATTCCCACAACATAGCCTTCACTTGCAAGGCATGGGGAATCAGAGCTACCGACCTGAACCAGGGAGTTGTGTATGGGGTGAGGACTGATGAAACTGCAATGCACGAGGATCTGGTCAACAGACTTGATTATGATGCTGTATTTGGAACTGCATTAAATCGGTTCTGTGTTCAGGCTGCTGTTGGACATCCACTTACAGTGTATGGTAAAGGAGGGCAGGTACGAACTTCCTCTCATTCCATGTGGTTCTGCATTTTAATGAATAACCAACTAATACTATTGAAGAAATCTTGAGCTCTATACACAGAGCTCAACTGCAATTTCTTTTCTAGCTCTCTTTTTTTTTTTTTTTTTTTTTTTCTGGGAGATGGTAACATTTGTGTGTATTAATATATAACAGTACATAGGTTGTATTGAAACCATATTTACAAGAGAACAAAAGGGAAAGTAACTGATCTGCAATCCTAGCAGTATTCTAAAACTTCATACAAAATCTACTTTGAAAATGGATCACAAAATGTTCACTTGATGCTAATCCGTCTCTCATGCTTTTGTAATTGTTCTGTAAGACTAACTTATAAAAGAATTGTTCTTTGGACCATAAACTGGGTGAACTTCAGTAATCAGTGACATGATCTGTACAGACTGCTTCGTCATGATCTCATCTGAAGAGAGCTAAGTAGCTTGTCATTTGCTCATTGCCAAAGACTAGCATTTGGTAAAGATATAGGGACTGAGAAACCTTCTATGTAGGAAATGCTGAACTGTAGACCTATTCCGCGTACACACCGCCCTGACTCCTCCTTCCCTGACTGCTAGATACAAGCTGATATTTACTACCTTCCTCTTGCTTGTTTAATTCAATAGCAAAAACCGTGATTGTTGCCGGGAATGGAAACTGTCAAGAATTGATTGACCTCACTTCATATAATGTACAACAACAACAACAACAACAACAACAAGCCCCAGGTAATTCTACAAGTGGGGTCTGGGGAGGGTAATATGTACGCAACCTTACCCCTACCTTCGTAGAGAGGTTGTTTCCGGTAGACCCTCCGCTCAGGTCACTTCATATAATGTATCTAACACAGTTATCCTGGAAAGCAATAAGTGGAAAGAAGGGGCCAGTCTAGTCACTAGGAAAATGATAAAAGGTGAAATTTAATAGGCTTCTTTATTTTGGATTAGAAAGAAAACTGGGGTTTGATTTTCTTTATTCATTGAGGGATTGACCCCTTTACCGTGTCTCTCTTTATGAGTATCTTGACCAATTACCCCCTGACGATAAGTTGATCACCATTTCATAGTATTCCTGGCTTTTCTAATGTATGTTTTGCATCTTGCAGACCAGGGGATATTTGGATATTAGAGATACAGTTCAATGTGTTGAGATTGCAATTGCCAATCCAGCAAAACCAGGAGAGTTCCGTGTTTTCAACCAATTCACAGAGCAGTTTTCAGTAAATGAGCTTGCAGCCCTTGTCACGAAAGCAGGGAAAAAGCTTGGCCTTGAGGTGAAGACCATCTCAGTTCCCAATCCAAGAGTAGAGGCAGAGGAACACTACTACAATGCCAAACATACTAAACTAATTGAGCTGGGCCTACAACCCCACCTCCTTTCTGATTCTCTTCTTGACTCACTACTGAACTTTGCTGTTCAATATAAGGATCGTGTCGATACAAAGCAGATAATGCCTAGTGTTTCTTGGAAAAAAATTGGGGCGAAGCCAAAGACTGTTGCAGCATAAATCACCAAGACAAGCTATAAAGACGAGAACCAAGAGTTTCTATCTGTCATTTTGAATAGGAGCTATAGTATTTTTGTAACCCGTTACGCCTTCTTGGGTTCGAGTTTTAGGGAAAGTATTTTTGTATTTGGAGTTTGTGGAGTTGTAGGTGTAAATCTTGTACGACCAAATGCTTGGGGTTTTGATGAACAGTTTCAAGCCTCAAACTTTTATATGCAAACTTTGGGTTCTGAACTACTTGTCAAGTTAGTTTTGGCTACACAGACCTGTTCCCATATCTTTAATTTGTCACTTGGGCAGATGCATCCAGTAACTTTTTGGCTTGCGTAGTGACTGAAGAGAGAAGTTTCCTATAGTCTAAAACTTCCATAGGACATTGTCTTAGGTTTGAAGATGTAAGATTTATTGGCTTGTAAAATCAAAATGTTCAAGCAAAGAAGTCAAAAGTTTTGTAACTTGTCTAAAATGCTGATTTCATGAGTTGATAGGACCTTCTTGTGAAGCCTTTTGACTGTATTAATGCCGGAAACTAAGCAAAAAGTTGCATAAGCTGCTCCGGCTTTCACAACACCACAGAAAATGAACAAAAAGCAATTTAAACACATATTTTAGCTACATGCATAAATCAGTGTTCACCATGTTTGATATGAAATTCTACAGTAATTCAAAGAATGTCGAAACATGCTTCTTCCCTGAAAAAACACAGACAAAAAGAACCTGATTCTACTACCATATCCTTTTCTTGTTTTCTTCCCAATCCTATGCAGTATCTATACATTCTCAGATACTACTAACAGGTCCTGCAATTCCCACTTTGAATTGGCATTCAGTCCGTTAAAACTTTCTTTCATTAGTGATGAGATAAAGGATCACAGCAGTGCCTATGCTCACTTACAAGCTATTCTACTGTCTACTTGGTGTTGTCGGTAAACAGTACACTGTATACAGCAAAGGATATTGGATCAGAATCGTGAATGTATATATCCACTTCTTCTTTTGCATGACTCAGATGGCATAGCCATGTAGTCCCCACATAGAACCTCTTTCACAAAAGCCACCACAACTGAAGCCAACTCATCTTGATGCGAAGTGAATTCATGATCAGCTCCTTCGATAATGTGTAATTTATGATTTGGCACATTCTTAGCAAATTCCGTTGCATCTTCAACTGGCACCATTTCGTCCATTGTACCATGGATTGTCAACACCCTGTATATTAATCCAGCAGGTTTGGTACATAGTTGTCAAGTTTTAAACAAATTGTCATTCATAAGCAAAAGTGACCTCATATTGAGACATGCACATAATGTGCACAGACAACGAATTAACGCCTAACTGTTGAAAAGGTTGTATCATACAGTGAGATCTGACGTGGATGCTTAAAATTCACTCAGTTATAATCAATATCAATGCCTGACCTGCAGCTTTTGGGGATACTTTGACATGCTCCACGAATATCAGTTGTAAGACGGTCCATCAAGCTTTCCTCAGTGACACGATACTCTAACCTTCCTGCAAATATCAAGAGATGGTAGTGTGGAGGGTTAACAACTGAAGGCAACCTGCCTACTCTCCTGTTTTGGTGCACATAGAATGAAAGAAATAGAAGACACTGAAATTGCAAGAACAATGCCGAAAGCATTGAAAGAGTATTTTTGGTGTAAAGGAGAGATTAGAATATTGTATAGGTAGCTGGACAAACTTGATGGATCGTTAAGGTTAAGGTTGATTCTGGTTGAGTCATGCACACACCTCCTACATATTATTTGACAACATTTTGGTGTTTTATTGATGAAATTGTTTGCCATCACAAAAAGAAAGTTTGTCTCTTACAAGGTGCATACTTCCATTACAAAGTACCCCCAAATTTTCCCAGGTCCACAAGTAAAGGCAAGCCACCACAAGGATAATGCAACTGTCAGACCAAAACTAGTTAGTGGTGTAGCAGCATTGCACGCTACTTTCCCACTCAATGTCCTTCTAATTCAGATTCTAATGCTACACCTGATAACATGTGCCTGTGATACGCACATGGACCAGCATACCTGCGCATGACCCACAAGCATACTTGGCAAATGGGCGCACCACTTTGCACCTGCCCAGTTCGATAAGCATGCACTTGCCATTGCGCACAACCACACTTGTAATCATTGCAAGTTGTCTATTTCAAGCATTGCACTATTGCCAAGCTCATCAACCAAACTTGTGCTGCACCTCACATTTGCCGCCCATGTCTTGTCTAATCAGTTGTGCCATACTCCAAAGTGATTTCCATCAGCTAAACCAGCCACACCATGTGAGACACGTCATCTAACCATGTCTGCTACCTCCCTAGGTGGTTTAATTTTCTATTATCCATAGAAATGCATAGAAGTGTGAAACATCCAATGTTCCAGACTAAAGAACATCCAGCCCCAAAATGGGTCAAAAATATGTCGATTATGAAGCACAAATGGAAAATAAGGCTATTAAGCATACCTTTTCTATTTCTAACATCAATAAAACCATCCTGCTTTATCTTTTCTTTAAAGTCTCTGCCCAAGCGGCCCTCTATCCCTCTCTCAAGACTGAAGCGGCCAGATATATTAATGACAGTTTGTATATCCTTGTACCTCGAAGCATACAAGAGCACTGCATTTCCTCCTGTAGGCAATTTATAGCAAAAAACACACTTTCAGCAGGAACATTAGCAGCGATACAATTTGCTGAGAAATAAACTCGAGGATATGGTTATTGAATCTAATTAAGCTGCAGAATGTGCTGATTATATTAAGAGTGGATACGAGGCAACTTGTGGGACAATAACATACTCTCCTTCCTTATTAATTTGATTGTAGCCTGAGAGATCAATAGAGCACTATCATGAAAACTCAAAGTATTCGTGCAACTCTTACCGATAACAATTTATGTAGAATATGGACAAGAGAAAATATCATCATAGACATCAATGGTTAGCAGGACCATATAATGCTGGGTAAAACATGTGGGTTGTCAACATTTATTCTTATTTGTCAAAATTAAATTTAAAATAAACATAAAGGTAAATTCAGAATTGCTGAATCAGTGATCAAAATTTGATTCTAGCAGAGAAATATGTACTTAGATAGGAAATCCTTCTTCAATGTTTGAAAAGCTCATATTTGGAATAACAATATTGGAAAGTTGAGTTTTAAACATATAAAATTTTCAAGTCAAGCCAACACTTGCAGATGACGTAATGAGAAAAATTAACCTACTAACAAAGAAAGGGTATCCATGTAGTCTTCATGCACTGCATAATTAGTTACAACCTCTCCCTAAACCAAAAAACAAAGCAGCAGATTCAAGAAAAATTGCAAGGACAAAATGTAAATATCATCTGTGAAAGCTTCAAGCATGATAAGCAGTAATGTAACAACAAAACTTCAATCTGTCAATGACTCATATCAAACAACAACAAAACTAGCATTGCTACTACTCCAGGAAAACATATGTTAGTGGACTGAACGTACTGTGCCAGTATGGTGGTACTGTCATCCCCCAAACACCACCACTCACACCCCTTGAGCTAAAGAATTAGAAACGGGGGAAAGGTAGATTCACAAGATCACACATAAATTGGCTTTCAAAGGCTATACCTTTGCTATGACCAACTATTGCTGCTATGAAACGTTTCTCCTCATGAAAGTGCTCAACTACGGCACGAAGATCATCAGCTTCTCTACGGTAGTTACCATACTGAAAGGAACCTTCGCTTTCACTGACACCAAATATAAAGCGAGTGTTCAGTAGTTCATTTCAATTGTTTTTTCCTGTCTTCATAAAATTTATAAATTAAGAAATTTATCATCTCTATACGAAGAATATAATGCTCTGAGTAACACAAGTCAAGTTAAGATCCTGAGAGTAATTGAAGAGAAGACTCATCTGGCAGCACCCTATCTGTAAGATTTCAATTTAACAAGCTGAAAAGAGCTAGTTGTGATTAAAGTTAAAAGGATCGATTACGCTACTTGAAGATCAATATAGTGCATCTTTCACAAAACTGTAAAAGCAAAGTAATTGAACAGCTCATATTAATTGCATGCGAAAAGGAAAAGACAAAAAGAGAAAAAATGTATGAAAGTTAAATAAATATATTTTGGGTCCATATGCTTATGCAACAGCAATCCAGATGCATATATATTTAGTTCCTCAATAACCTAACAAATGTTTATGTTTATAAGAACAGATACACCTAGTAAATTTACCTCAGCATTCTAAAATGGAGAGACGGGATGCATCTTTATTCAATAATTGTTTCTACATTGAGTAAATCTAAGTTGGCTGATCAAGAGTAGGAGGAGAATAAAGTTCACCGGTTGTCCTCCCTTATTTATTTTGGTATCCTAGAGGTTCGTATATTGGTTTTAGCATTTGAACATACCCATTTCCTGCAAAGTCAAAGCGGAAGGCACTGATTCCTTCTTTCTCAAAAGTGGCTGCAAGATTCACCATGGGGATCCGATCCTGAAGTTAAAGAAAAATTAATAGATAAGATTTTAAGTCAACCCAGCAAAAAAGTTGGATGTTGCTGGACTGAATCGCATAATAATGTAGAAGGAAAAATATACAACCCATTTAGGCCTCTGCTCCCGTATGTCCAGTCTCGAGCAGATTCTCTAGATGAATTTTCATCTTAGGAAATAAAGCACTAAGCACATCTTTTTACATAGAAAGGCAGCATCTGCGCAAATTAGACTCGACGATACTTGTAAATAATACAGCAGTCAGTAAGAGTAGTCGCGTATACAAGGACAAGTAGATGCACTGATACATTACATATTTCCTAGAATGTAATTCATATGTTCTCCAAGGACGGACAGAAGTTATGATGAGAGTACTCAGACATTGAAAGCAGCCATTCAGTTTCAAAATGCTACATAGAAGCAAGAGAATGTTTTCTCAGCAAAAATTTACACTCAGTTATATCAAAAAGAAGTTCCGAGAAGAATTTAATACCAAATTCAAGCTAAGCAATATTTTATAGGGGATCACCAAAACAGATATATCAACAAAGAAGAATATCTAAGCAAAAATCATACAAATGACAACATGAGTAAGCCGCATATAGGAGCTGGTACTCATACATGTTCTAATTATTGTAACAAACCTTTGATGACTTGAAACCATGGCAGATAATTACAAGCTCCAGGGAATTTGTTTCTTGTAGCACACCCACAAGTTCCTCACCGTGGCCGTTATGTACTGTCACACGCTTATGTCCAGAATCTGTGGAAGAAAAGAAGAAGGGACAGCTTAACTACAACACCCTTGATTGATATTCACCAGCCACTATTAAAACTCCTGCACGAATCACTATACTACAGCATCACAGACAAATGAAAGGATAGGTAAACTACAGCATCCTTAATTGACATCCATTAACTGCTTTTAAACTTCTGTAGAAAACTTTACTATTATTATTTTCTTATGGAAAATTTTTAACAGTTAGATCACTATCGCGTTATGCCTAAAGATGGTCTAAGTAAAGCTTAAATACATTATCAAATAGCAAGAGACTCCTTTTTATTGCCTTGTCTCACATAAAAAAAGGCAACCCGGTGCACTAAAGCTCCCGCTATGAGCAGGGTCCAGGGAAGGGCCGGACCACAAGGATCTATTGTACGCAGGTTGTTTCCATGGCTTGAACCCGTGACCTCCTGGTCACATGGCAGCAACTTTATCAGTTACGCCAAGGCTCCCCTTCGCCTTGTCTCACATCTAGTGCTGCTATTTTCTTCCCTTAGGAGTAAAAAATGAATGAAACGATTATAAAAACTACACTTATCAAAACTCAAGTCACAATTTTCCTACCAAGTACCCATAAGGTGAGCTAAACATAATAAAAGTCTTTCCTTTGGGAATCTCAAATTTCATTCAATAGTAACCCGATTAAACAGGGATGTCTAGATATTCTTTCTGGGTCGTATGACAACTCCACAATGCAAATTTAGGTTATGACCATGCAAAGAAAAAAAAATTCAGCCAAAATTACAGTATAAATAGAGTGTTTTATATACTACAACAAGGAGCAAATACGATAACCGGCAAAACCCCAAAACTTTTATAACCAATATAAAGATCATCAAATTCAAGCAAATTTTAGAAACCCCAGATAAAATTTAAAAAAAAAAAAACAGTTAATATTGATTATCCAAAAGGTGAACTTTTTAAGGATAATGAGATTTTCGCAGACATGCAAAAAACAAATTTTGTTCCTTCTACATAGTACTTATAAGTGTTTAGTTACCTTGCACATAAGGAATTGAAGGGGATTTCGCCATCTGATCAAAGGTTTGGTCTCTCCGAGTTTCTTTTGTAAGGAATGTACGATGACATAATGTTTTTATTGTAAGAGATGATGAAATTGAATTTATTGTATCTCTGAAGTCTGAGCAATCTGTGATTTGTTAGTGCTAGTAATAATATTTGGTTCACAAAAGGAAGAGGGAAGGGGACAGATAGTTGGTTATTTAACAAAACATAAATAAATTAGCCCATTTGATTATTTACAGAAAATTAAGACACCTGCCCTCATAAATGGAAAATTAGAGTATTTTGAAGGAAAAATATATTCACGATTATCAATCAATTTTTTTTCTCATTTAATCTCATTGCTACAAACTTATATGTGCAAAATTGTATTTCTCTCTCGTGTTTTGTATAATCTTTCCAAAATTAGAAAAAAGATTTCTAATTATTTATCAAATTAGGCATTGAATTAATCCAGACAACGATGTACACACTCTCGCAGTAGGCATAACAACAGACTCTCCTAGTTTCAAAATTATCTTGATATGTTTTTTAAAATGAAAATTAATCCATGCTTCACAATTAAGAACCTTACCCAATTTGATATGAAGTTACCTATTATTCTTTCAATTGCTTTGTTACAATCTTAGAAAAAAACTTAAGGTGTTTACATATTTTCCCCGTATAGTTTATGTATGGGTCAAAATCTATCCGTAGAATAGTTAAGTCAAAATGGCATTAGTAAAACATTCTCAAGCTGCCACGTGTCGAAGTGCTCTAAGAAACAACGAAGGTTGTGGTTGAAGAGTCAGCGAGGACTAAAGTCGAGGAGTCATCAAAGATCGAGGCCAAGGTCGAAAAAACCCTTGACAGAGTTATAACGGTTAGTTTCAAGATATTATATTAAAGAGAATATTCTAGTGGATATTCTCTGCACTTGTATTATTAGGGGTTTTAGGAACATATTCCCTATAAATAGAAAGGGACACAATGATAGGGGACATGGGATATTCATTTGTAAAATATACTTAACTTTATAGAGAGAATCTGGTCTTATTGCAAGCCTACAAAAATAACCTTTTACCTAAGATTCTTGTCCATACTTTTCCACTGGATCCGAAAATAAATTGGATATTCAAAGGCGTATACATCATTCATCATTGTCAGAAAGAACATCTATCGATTTCATCCTTTCTAGGGTGATTCAATCGTTCTATTTACATAAATGTCATTTATCGCTATTCATCACTATTTAATGCTAAATTACTCTTGTTTTGGTTATTAAATATTGATTATTGTGTACCGTCGTAGCTTTTGGAATAGATCTACGTGCTATTTATCACATTATCGAGAATTTCGTCTTTCGGTATTACTGCTAACTAAGATTAATCCTTATTTGTAAAAATTTAATTAGTTGAACCATGATCTATATTTTTTGGTTAAACAATTTGGCACTATCTGTGGGGACTTCTTAGTTAATTTTTTAGTTTCCTTTAGATATATAGCTAACGCAAGTAACTAACCTCACAAACCCCAAGATCTTTTTATTTCTTTGTACGTACAAAAACCTACATGGCAGGTAACCTAGGAGAAAGTACAAAAGTAACAGGTGATTTCCCTAGCAACCTCATGAACGCTATCAACGAGAGCTCTGAAACAGTAGATGAGAGAGGCCGCCCCCTATTGTAGCATAAACAAACCCAGTAGAAAAGGGGCCTCCATGTCCGTAGAAGAAAGGACGCCCTCAGCTGTGAAAAAGCTGCTCGAAGCATGGTTGACCGACACGCTAATGAGCATGCTCAACAATCTCGCTCCAAGCACGACTACAGAAACCGCAAGAGCTTGCATGATACAACGAGTAGACGAGCAATGAAACCGACCAAACCCTCCAACAACAGGTATAACTTACAATTTCACTAGCAATGTAGGTGACAATGCCCTCACTACCGTTCTAAAAAGGATGGAGGAAATGGAGAATGAAAACAGAGGACTTCAAGACCAGATGTAAGAACACCAAGAGCGTGTTGACAAAATACCGGGCGCTCCTAAGTTACGTTGTTGCCAAAAAAGGACGACGGAAGGTTCGTACATCAGTTGTACAGTGATGAAGCAGCCCATGTGCCATACTAAAGACCTTCAAAATGGCGTCCTACCTCAGGATATACAATGAAAAGACCGGTCCCGAAGATCATGTGACCCATTAGGTCAGCGCAGTGAAAGGCAACGGCCTCGCCAAGGAACAAGTGTCTTCTATTTTGTTGAAGAAGTTTAGTGAAACCCTTACAGGAGGGGCATTAACATGGTATTCACAGCTACTAGCACAATCCAAAGAAACTTTCGAGGAAATGGTCGAGAAGTTCGTAATTGCCCATGTGGAGCCAAGAAGGCCGAAGCAAGAGTAAAGGACATATTCGCTGTCAAGCAGTCCTTGAGAGATAGACAGAGGAACTTCCTCGCCCGATTCAACAAAGTAAAGATGACTCTGTCGAACGTGTCCGAAAGGATAGCGGTCGCAACTTTCCAGAATGGGGTGAGTAGAGATGGTTCAAGAGCAACTAGAAAACTGTTGAGCCGATTGATGAAATATCCTCCAACCACTTGGGACGAAATCCATAATGCTTATTGTGCCGAGGTCCGAGCACATGAGGACGACCTCAACGGACCAGCTCATCGGCTAATCTCGGTACAAACCGAATCCAAAAAAACAAAGAGACAACATCAGGAGGGATCACACAGTCTCTCGACCCAACAGGAAACAACACCAGCCATAGTCATAGTGCCCGTCACACCTTCCCTCCGCTATGAAGAAGGCCCATCCAGGTCGAGGATAGGGACTCATCGTAACAAGAAAGGTATCTGCTCACAATTTTTGTGTGTCACTTACAGAAATTGGTTATGCTCTGAAGAAACTTGGTACAAAGGTAAAGTGGCCGCCAAAGATGAGATCCGATCCAATCACCAGAAAATCTGAAACTCTCTATGAGTTCCACCAGGAACATGGGCAAACAGTAGAAGATTGCATCACCCTCAAGCAAGAAGTCGTAAACATATTGCGACAGGGGCACCTCAAAGAGCTACTAAGCGAAAATGGAAGAAATAACTTCGCTAGAGGACGTGAACACTAAGGCCCGCCGAAGCCGCCATCACCAACTCGTACTATCAACATGATCATCTGCGGCGGCGACGACGCCTTTATCAACACCGTGAAGATCACCACCACTCACAAGCTCAAGCGGTCTATCACCCGCGAACGGTATGACAGACTCAAAAAAAGTAGCATTTTCGATGAGTCAGATGCAGACGGTTTGACTTCCCCTCATAAAGATTCCCTTGTCATTACTATATGCATTTCAGATACTGATGTCAAACGTATCATGGTGGACGATGGAAGTGGAGCGTACATTATCCATCCCCGAGTCCTTACCCAAATGAGACTCAAGTACAAGATAGTGTCGCGATGTGTCACGCTAACCGGTTTTAATAATGCAGTTGAGAGGACATCAGGGGAAATTACACTCCCCGTCTTGGCCAGTGGCGTGACTCTGGAGACGACGTTCCATATCATGGATCAGGCCACCGCATACAATGCCATAGTGGGACGACCATGGATACATCCCATGAGAGCCATTTCCTCCAGCCTATACCAAGTAATTAATTCCCAACGCCATGGGAATCTTCAGCATATGTGGAGAACAACGTACGTCCCGAGAGTTCTACCGCATTGCCTTAGACAGCACGACGACCCAATAGAAACAAGACAAGGAAAAAGAGGCATAGCTATCAACATGTCTGAGGTCGACGCAAGAAGAGACTAGGGACATCATCGTGGATCCCGAAATGGTCGAGGCTACAGATTAAACCATAGAAGACCTTGACCCCATTCAGTTGGACCTCAATGACCATAACAAAAAGTCCTACATCGGCAGCAAACTCTGGGAACCAAGTAAATGCAATCAATTCTTAATAATTGATGCAAATTTATTTTCCTTCAGCCATGCAGATATGTTAGGCATCCCCATGGAAATCGCCACATGCAAATTAAACGTCGACCCGTTCTAACCCCCCCCCCTCCCAGCAAGAAAGATTTAACGTAAATTCAATCATTCTAATAACGATGCAGTCCGCAAAAGGGTGAAAAACTGTTAGAAAATGGATCCATCAGGGAGTCGAAGTACCCCAAGTGGATCGCCAATGTAGCTATGGTAAAAAGGAAAAATAGAAAATGGCGGATGTGCGTGGATTTCACAGACTTGAACAAATCATGTCCGAAGGATTCTTTTCCGTTACCCCACATCGACCAACTCATCGACGCAACAACTGGGCACGAGCTATTGAGTTTCTTGGACGCGTACTCAAACTATAACCAAATACATATGGAGGAAGATGACCAGGAGAAGACCATGTTCATCACTCACCAAGGAACGTATTGTTATAGGGTCATCCCGTTTGTGCTGAAGAATGCGAGGGCTACATATCAAAGATTGGTCACAAAGAAGTTCAAAGACCAGCTCGGAAAAACCATGGAAGTATATATAGATGACATGTTTGAAGTCCGTAAAGATAAAGTCTCACATCGATTACTTGAAGGAAGTTGTCGACATACTAACATGGTACGAAATGAAACTAAACCCAAAGAAATGCGCGTTTGGCGTAGCCTCGGGGAAATTTCTTGGGGTTTTGGGTGTCACAACGAGGGATCGAGGTCAACCCAAACCAAATCAAATCTATCAAGGGGATACCGGAACTCTTGACTGCCAAAAATCAAGTCCAAAGGTTGATTGGTCGAATCGCCTCCCTATCGAGATTCATCTTGCGGTCGTCCAATAGATGTCATAAATATTTTGGCGTACTCAAAATGACCATGACCTAGAATGGACTCCCAAGTGCGTCCAAGATCTGTGAGAACTAAAGGCATACCTATCATCACTGCCTCTGCTTTCAAAACTCAAACTTAGGGAATAACTCCTCGTCTATCTTGCCATCTCCGAAGTAGCGATAAATGTAGTCCTAGTCCGCAAAAACAAATTAATGCAATCTCCAATCTATTACATTAGCAAAACACTTGTCAACACCGAGACGAGGTACCTGCACCTCAAAAAATTGGCTTTGTCATTGGTCGTAGCTTCACGAAAGCTTGGACCCTATTTCCAGTGCCACCCCATCTCGATCGTTACAACCTTTCCCTTGAGGAGCATTTTGCATAAACCCGAGATATCGGGGAGGCTGGCCAAGTGGGCCATCGAGCTAAGCGAGCGTGATGTCACATACCAGCCATGAATGGCGATAAAGTCGCAGGTGCTTGCCGCCTTCGTCGCAGAGTTCAGTGCAAAGATAATACCTGAAGTCGAAAAGGAGGCCGTCCAAACTTCCCTCCAAACACAAGACCTCTGGGTACTATACACCGACGGTGCATCCAATGCATCAGTATCCCGACTGAGACTCGTACTCGAGGTCCCTACAGGCTAAGTAATTTGATAGTCCATAAGGTGACCGAATATGGCTACAACGAGGCCGAGTAAGAGACCGTAATTGTAGGGTTAAGTCTAGCACTCAAGTATGGGACGAAGCGGTTGAAACTCTACTGTGATTCCCAACATAGTCAACCAAGTCACAGGGACTTTCCAAATCCATGAACAAAGGTTGCAAAAATATCAAACCGAGATCTGCAAGCTACTGCCTAAGTTTGACGAATTCCATCTCGACCAGATCCCACGTGCACAGAATGTCGAAGCAGATGGACTCGCCAAACTGGCCGCACCTACCAAAATCATCATAACCGGGGATAAAAAAATGTAGTACACCTCCTCAACTCATCACTAGACCAAATCGAGGTAAGCACCGTAAGCTTAACTTGGGATTGGCGCAATCATATTATCGCCTATTTGCAGAACGACACACTCCCAGAAAACAAAAAAGAAGCCAAGAAACTAAGAATGCAAGCATCCAGATACAATCTCCTCTATAGCGACCTGTATAAGAGGACTTACACCGGTCTTCTAGAGAAATGTTTGGGCCCAAACCAAACTCAGCACATCCTCGAAGAAGTCCATGATGGACATTATGGTGCTCACTCCAGCAATCGAGCACTCATCAGATGCCTCATACGGGCGGGATACTATTGGCCTACCATGAAAAAGGACGCCTCAGACTTCGTGAGGAAATGCGAACAATGCCAAAAGTACGCCCAATGATTCACCAAACAGGTGAACACCTCCACTCAGTCACCTCCATGTGGTCGTTCATCAAATGGGGAATGGACATCGTGGGCACCCTCCCAGCGGGGCGAGTCAATGTACGATTCCTTTTGGTTTTAACTGATTATTTATATAAATGGGTGGAAGCAGTTGCTTTCACCCAAATACGGGAACAAGAGGTAATCACCTTTATATGGAGGAACATCATCTGTCGATTCAGCCTACCCAAAGAGATCAGTTGTGACAACGGACCCCAGTTCACTAGAAAGAAAACTATTGAATTCTTTGAGAAATGTCATATCAAGAGGATACTTTCAACCCTATATGACCCAGTGTGGACAAGAGAGTCCTCCAAAAACTCAATACTAAATATCATGAAGAAAAAGCTCGAAGACGCCAAGGGACTGTGGCCAGAAATACTGCCAGAAGTATTATGGCGTACCGAACAACTCCGAAGACGAGCCTAGGAGAGACACCCTACTCTTTTTTCTATGGGTCCGAGGCAGTAATACCGGTCAAAGTTAGAGAACCCAACCTAAGGTACTCCTATGAAAGCTGTACGAGCAATGATGAGAGTAGAAGGCAGGAACTCGACAAAATCGATGAATGAGGAGATATAGTGTACATACGAATGGTCGCCTAAAAACAGCAAGCAGAACGCTATAACAACAAGAGAACAAAAATTCGTCCTCTTAAAGTCGGGGACCACGTGCTAAAAGCCAAAACTCAAGTGAGACCTCCGGGAAGGCAAACTGGGAACAAGCTGAGACGGTCCGTACAAAATTACAACCAAATTAGAGACAATGGAAAAAGAGAAACTACCAAACAATTAGAACAACAACCACCTCAAATACTTCAACTTATAAAGAGAAAAAGTGTCCCCTAAGTCGTACTCTTTTTTCCTCACTTGAGTTTTGTCCCATTTGGGTTTTCTCAAGGAGATTTTTAGCGAGGCGACGAAGAGAACACTTCGAGTCGAAGTACGCTAGGGAGGGACTATTTCTATTCTGTCATTGCTCGACTTCTCGATACTCTCCAAGTCAAACAATGAAGGGACTATGTAGACTGGTACTGGAACGCCAGCCAACACCTAAAATCTGTTACTCTCTCGAGGTATGTAACCAAAGCAACAACATCGAAGTAATAAGAAACTTACGTTTACCAAGACACCTTTTTGTGTTAAGGTGATGTTCGACCATGCTCGAACAACACCTATAGGCCCTCGACCACGACTATAAAATGGTTATGTTCGAATCCGCTCGAACAACACGTACGGGCCCTTGGCATGACTATGAAAAGGTTATGTTTGGCTCTGTTCAAACAACACTTACCGGCCCTCGGCCACGACTATGAAATGGTTATGTTCGACTCTGGTCGAACAACACCTACCGGCCATTGGCCACGACTATGAAAACGTTATGTTCGACTCTGCTAGAACAACACCTACCGGACCTCGTTCGAGATTAATTAAAAGAAAGATTCGATCAAGTTCAAATAATGCATATTAGTCCCTGGACCTCGACCCCGATTTAAAGAAGTAAAGATTCGACCAAGTTCGAATAACGCCTATTAATCCTCGACCTCGTTCCGATAAACTCTGATATATACAAGGACAATGACAAAAACATGAAGGAGCAGAATGCGCAAAGTACAGAAACAAACCACAACAAATAAGAAGGTGAAAATAAAAGCAAAATCCAACTGTGATATTATAAACAAAGGTTTCTTACAAAGGCCCGTAAAGACGCCAACAAAAATCACAAAACCTTCAAAACAAAGAAAGAAAAAAACTATTGTTGATCACTATTATCACGACCCGCGACACCCTCATCAGTCCGAACCTCAGCACCCTCTCCATCCTCGCACGGAGGGTATGTGGAATCATCCAGGACTCGTCTTCGAGGCAGTCTATAGAATCCTCACTAGGATGAGGAGTAGTCGGATCATAGCCACAAGCAATCCGAGTTTCGCGAGCCTTGGCACGAGCATCATCGAAGTCTGTGGCAGAAACGAAGCCCTCTACATGCAAATCATGAAGCACATCCAGCCGGGGCTCGGCATGAATCTACTCTTCAACAACTCGCAATGAATGAAGGGGAAGCCGGAAGCCGCAGATGAAGAAGGTCGTTCAAGTAGTTTGGCCTTCTCGACCTCCAAAGCAGCAACCCGATCATATAGGTCATAGGTCTCTTTCTCCAACTCCCCAATCCTTTCATCAAGTCGCTCTTCCTTAAGCCTTGCCGTCGACAAGTCGTTTTCTCACTCGGGATGAAGAGTTTGAATTATCACTTCAAGGGACTCAACCTTCCTCAAAGCTTCCGACCGAGTGAACTCCGCCTTCTCTAGTTCTTCTTGCTTCTTAGTGACCTCGCCACTAAGCGCCTCCCCCCTAAATTGACATTCTTCGAGTTGGCCTCACAACAGGACCACTTGGGCTTGGAGATCACTGCATTGGGCTTCTACGCCCCTACTAATCTCGAGCTCTTCCTATTTTCCCCTCGACGTCCCTTCCAAGGTGTTGCATTTCTCCAAGACCCGCATTATATCATCGTACCGCTCCTTGAAATCATCCCTCGGTTGTCGCACATCGCCGCCCTCACGGAGCCGACTCCGAAACTCCCTATACTTCTCAAAATATTTAAAATACGTGCTTTCAACTTCACGTAAATATCTTTACGTTTCTACTCTCGGCGAGCGCTTTCAATCTCCAAAATAACCATCTGCAAAATGAAGAAAAGAAATCAGAACTTATGAAAGAAAGCAAAACATAAAGAAAACAACGGACGGTGGTTGTACTTACTCGGAGAGAAAGACCAGCAATGTTGTTGGACAAAGTGTTATCATCTATCGTCTCGATGGTCGTACCCTCATTTCACAACAAAGGTGAACGAGGGAAGAGATTATTTCCTTGGTGTTTACAAGTCGGTTACGATCCAATGAGATCGCAATAGTCCTTGAGCTCCCTTCCAACCTTACTTCGAGTTGAGTGAGTCCCTCATCGATCACCCTCAACTTGTCCCATATCCTTTTCGGAGTCCGATTGATCATCATCCTCAGTGACGGCCTTCCTCCAATCATCATTCGAAGAAGGCACATCCGCCGCGATCCCAAAATATGAGGCCTCCTCGCACCTCGGAAGTGCAGGGCCGTTATTATGCACCACACCCTCGACCGTGTCCCCCCACAGGACACATGTCTGGTTCCTCTAAGTGAGGGGCCTCAGGACTTGCCTCAGAGCTCTCCCCAATATTCACTTAGGCTATTTCCCTAAGGACAAAGCCACAATCTCCCACGTCAACAATTGTCGGCCTCTCTCCCCCCGTATCTACGGTCCACCTCTTACGAGTCATTAAACCATCATCATCAGGAGAGACGTCGTCCTCATCATAGACGGGCTCCCGAACTATGACAGTTGAGGTTAAGACTGGTACGGATGACGTAGTAGTCACAAGATGAGCCGAAGCCGAGGATGCAGCAGCCGCCCTTCGGAAAGAGGGCACTGGTGCCCGACTCCTCTATGAACACCTACATGAGAAAAAGACAACACGAAGTTAGCAAAACGTATCCTTACACAATAGGAAACGGCGCGACCATGATCAGAGAAATGAAATTACCAGTCGAAGGGAGAGTAGGCTTGAATTTCTTGAAAAAACTTGTACAATCACGGATCCCTACGATGTGAGGGAGGAATCGCTCGACCCGGTCAGAGATATGAGAGACCAAAGGAGGAGGCTGATCGTTGGCTGCAAAAGAGAAAAGTATAAACATCAAAATTCTGAACCAAAAATAAACGTACAAAGAAACATGGCACTCACGGGTGTTGTTCCAAGCTTCAAGAAAGTCGTTGACGTTGGACATGATGTCACCGGTCCTGACGAAGAAGAAGTTAAGCCAAAATTGATGATTGGATTTTTCATCAATCTTCACCAGCAAGCATTTGCCTCCTCGGTGACGAAGGTTCAACATCGTCCCCTTATAAAATCCAGGGGCGAATAGATGTATCAAGTGTCGTAAATTTATCTCGACCCCGACCAGCTCGACGAATTTGTTCCGCATCGCAGTCACCTTATAGAGGTACGGTGCAAGCTGAGCCGAGCAGACGCCGTAATGACAACAAAATTCATCCACTAACAGGAGGAGGGGGAAAGAATAACCGATAAGGAAGGGATAGGCATAAAGAGCGTAGTACCCCGGGCGATGGACTTGTACTACGTCCCCCTTAGCCAGAATCAGGTCAACATGGTTTGGAAGGCCGAATTTGGCCTTAAGTTCTGCCAATTCCTTAAGCGTCATCGTTGATTTAAATACTCCAAGTGCGGCGTCCGGTACTTTGGTAAGGTCAGATCTAGATTCGGGGTTACGCAGGATTATTTCCTCCGCTGACGGGAAGGTTTCATCCTCAACAAAGGCAGATGTGCTCTCCCCATGGAGGGGAAACACCACTGCCAAGGGAGTGACACGACTACCTCACCAGCATCAGAAGATCGTTATACATGATTCAACGTAGTAGAGGAGAGTAACAAACGATAAGGAATGAAGAACAATATATGTCACTAAAACAGAGAAAAGAAAATCAGAGAAGATGAAATCAAGAGAAAGGTATGGTATTTCGAAACGTTAAAAGGTTTTAACTCCAAAATCAGGTTCAAAGATCTCTATTTATAAAAGTCATGGCACTAAAACCGAAAACGGTTCATCATGATTGGCACCGGAACCGAAGCGGCGGGTCTAATCAAAGATCACACGCAAAACGGAGCGATGCACCAGGAATATGCGCCATAATGACGTACGACATCATGACATCATCCTAACCCTTGGACAACATAACTCCAGCAAATCACCCCAAAAATTCGAAGCATTTGAAATACGCGGCCCACAAAGGGCCACGTCACCAGCTCGCCGCAACAACCATTACCCGTGTAGTCCGCTCGGTTTGCTCGACCACCAACAACATGATCTGCTCATCGAACCCGCCCACCAAGCCGGCCTCAATAAGCTGAGGAACTAACTGTATGGGTCAAAATCTATCTCTTGAATACTTAAGTCAAAATGGCATTAGTAAAACATTCTCAAGTCGCCATGTGTTGAAGTGATCTAGGAAGCAATGAAGATCGTGGTCGAAGAGTCAGCAAGAGCTAAAGACGAGGAGTCATCGAAGATCGAGGCCAAGGTCGAATACCCTTGACAGAGTTATAACAGCTAGTTTCAAGATAAGATAATAAAAAGAATAATCTAGTGGATATTCTATGCACTTGTACTATTAGGGTTTCTAGGAACATGTTTCCTATAAATAGAAAGAGACACAATGATAGGGGACGTGGGATATTCATTTGTAAAATATACTATGATTTTACAGAGAGAATCTGGTCTTATTGCAAGCTTACAAAAATAACCTTTTTACTAAGATTCTTGTCCATATTTTTCCATTGGATCCAAGAATAACTTGGATATTCAAAGGGCTTATCTATCATTCATCATTGCCAGAAAGAACATCTATTGATTTCATCCTTTCTCGGGTTACTCATTCTTTCCATTTACATAAATGTCATTTATTTTTATTCATCACTATTTAATGCTATATTACTCCTGTTTGGGTTCTTAAATACTAATTATTGTGGACCATCATAGCTTTTGGAATAGATCTACGTGCTATTTATCACACTACTGAGAATTTTTTCTTTGGAATATTATTGTTAACTAAGATTAACCCTCATTTGCATAAATTTAATAAGTTGAACCAGGATCTATATATATTTTCGTCAAACAATTTACATCCCATGTTTGCTTAGTTTATTTAAAGCATAAAATATTGGTTTATAGATCATAGATCAAAAGAGAAGCTCGAATACAAACACTCACACATAATATGCATGTCCGTATATAGATTTTCTTTCTTTCAACAAAAAAATTCATATTACATTTCCTTCTTATGTAGTTCAATTTTTAAGTTAAAGTTCTTCACGATTGATGTTTTTATTTTGACAGTAACCTTTTAATATAAAGTTCACACTTATATAAAATTCATTCCAACCTTATTTAGCGCATAAAATATAACGTGTCTAAGAAAAACTCAAGTTTAGAGTTTTTAAAAGACTAGTATCTATAAACGTGCATTGCACGTTAATGATGGCACATGATGCTTTAAACATTTAAATCATTTAAATATCGAAAAATATTATTACATTAGCATAATACCTGAATTTAAAATGAAAGGACATCATCAGAACTTATATAAATGATCAATTTAGTCATGTTAGTTAGATAATTATGTATTATAGTTTAAAAGTATTTAAGGTGATGGTATCTTACCAAATATTTATTTGTAGATGATGTTTTTTAGTGTATGCTTCCTTCTAATGCTTTGGTTGCTCTGCCATAATCAGAACTCTTGTTGTTGATATTGATATCCATCTTAGAAGTGCAACATATGGTTGTTCGTGCAAGAAAATATATTGCGATAAATATAGTCAAATATTTAGTATGTTTGTCTTTGTGCTTTATTTATTACGAAAAATTATTTACATACAAGTTTAATGTATATTCTTTAGTTTAGGAAGACGAAAGTTGAATTCGCGGATAAAAATATACTTAGAGAAAAAAGGACGGGGAGACCTTTGACCAGAGCTGGGGAGGGATTGGGGTCGCTTTTCTTAGGATTCGTAACAAGGCTCGAAGACCTCCGGCACATTAACCAGTATCATAATTTTTGCATGTATGGCGTTATTGTCAAAACTTCTATATACCATCCGTGTGCTACTACATAAACTATTCGGCGGATCTAATTTTTTCAGTGGCATGATAGCAATATTTTTCTTCAAAATCAATCTATATGCAATAGAAGATCAATTTTAACTTAGTCTATTATTTATACGGTGACATTAACATATATAAGGAAAAATAAACTTGACAACAAATTTGTATGGTAGAAGGTCATTTGGTATAAAGTATTAAGTATTCTTCTTGGTAGTAATTGTTGGTATCATTTTCTGCTGAGTCAAAAACTAGAAAAACATTTTGTTTTTCACCATAAAACTTCGCAATCAACCTTTTATTTAGTTGACCAACATATTCATTTTTGCTAGCTAAAATAACTTTTGCAATTTGAACAAATTGCGTTTTAATCTAATGATGAAAATATTTTCTGTATTAAATACACTATATTACCATTAGAGTTGATAACTAAGTGTTCTAGAATAACTAATTCATCTTTTATTGGATGCTCTTCTTCATTTCCGACACGAAGCAAGAAGTCATTGAATACTGGATTCGTTTTTACGTTATATTTCTTGTCAGTTGAATCTTTTTCATTTTATGCCATAAGTATAATTTTGCCAAGGTAGTACAGTCTCATCTTTCGTCGATTTTGGAACTACTGGCAGTATTTGACAGAAATCGTCTTCCAAACCATTAGTATTTCACCAAATTGTTCATTAATATTTATATATATCTAGAACTCCGCGCATTGTTTCGATCATTTGACACTTAACCATAAACGCTTCATCGCATATTATTAATTATGATTTCCTTTAAGTTTAACATCATTGCTCAACTTTGTTGTATTTGCGATGGTTATTTCAGTTATTTCAAGAGGTATATCAAATCTAAAGTGAGTGGCGTCATAATAAAATCCTGGTTGATACACCACTTGTTATTATTGCTTACAGTATCATGCCTCTTGATATGATATTTGCAAGTAATGCACGACATAGAAAAATTATTTTGATTTCGCCGAAGGCATCTATAAAGGATATTCCGCTATACCAGAATCGATTCTTTATTATATAGTCTTGAAAGCTTGTTCTTATTCAAGATTTAGCTTTGATTGTACTTTCTCAGACGCTTGTATAGCCTTTTGATCCTTAATACTACAATAACCTTTTTATTTTGTGATCTAATTTTTTTAATCTTTAACGCTCTTTTTATGAAATAAATTTATGTATCCTAAGAATTTTTTTTTAACTTGAAAAATAATTTTATTCATATGATGAATTAAAAAATAATTAAATGGATTCTCTTGCTAAATATTTAATTGAAAGACTTAATTATATGGTCTTAACATAAAAATAATAATTTATTTTATGTTGATTATATTCTTAATATTAGTTCATCTCTTCTTTTGAATATCGAATCATAATTATAATTTTATCCACCATAGATTTTATTTCCAAAGAGTAAAAAGATCGATTTGACATTCCACTTTTAGATCTTTATATTTGTAGAATCATTAGTGCTATTGACTCTTACGAATTATTTTTCTCTCTTTCTTAAATATTTTCTCAGTTGTTGTTTAATATTTGGTATATTTTTCAATATTACATGAAAAATTGATAAGAAAAAATATTTTTGAGTCGGAAAACAGTTCAAATATAATATAAAAATATATTGTTGGGATATTTTTTTTTCTCAATTCCAAAGTTTTATGCAATCAATTTAACATTACTTTTATCTTTTCTTGGTATTGGACATTATGGAGTGGGAATGTGTTGCTAATACGGAGGATTATTATGAAATTGATTTTATTAAACCTTCCTACATATTTTTAATAAGACGTAATAGACAAAATTTTACTAATTTTAAATATTTAAAAAATTAACATAGAGGATATTGTGTTAAAAAAACAGGTTATTATTTTTATGTCCTTTCCCTATGAATTCATCTGTGTAATATTTTATCACTATTTTGGTCTATCAATATTATGTACGTGCTTTTACAATATATATATATATATAGGGAATATAGATAGATATAGACTCCTTTTTAAAAAAAATGAATTTGAACAATATAACACCTTATTAAATTATATTAGTAAGAGGACAATATAATACGCTTTCAAATTCATTAGTAATAGGAACTTCAAAATACCTGAATAAGAGATATGTCATATAGCACTTTTCTTTGACGTGTTTACCGTTTTCATGTTTTAAATTCTTAGGAAATAAACTAATGCATATGCATCAATTTAATTTTTCGTTTGCTAGTAGTTTTTATATTCTAACTATTTTTTTTGAAGTCCGAAATTATAGAATACAATTGCTTTGAAATATTTGTCATGAAACTAGTATTTTTTTTAAATGTGCCAACTTAATGCTCATAGGTTAGGTGAAATCGTGGGATTCATCAGGTAGGATTCCTAACGTGTAGCATTATGTCCTAAAGCTAATAGGATTATATGGCTAATATCTAGAATTCCGGTTATGTAATTTTATTATGAGTTATTATGCTAAATATTCTAAGGTTATTTTACAAACGGACATTTTATTCATGCTTTTATAATAATATAGATATATAATCTGCTCATAATCAATTGATACATCATTGAGAATTAATTTTTAAATGCAACATAACATAAATCTAAATAAAGTGAAAAGACCACATAAAACTTGAAGGAGTTCAGAGTATCAAAGCATCTTATTTTGATGCGGATTTAAGATTTCATTCCTTAAAACTTTTTTTTTTTAATTTAAAACTACATAAAACTTATACTATAAATCAGTTATTTAAAGACTACAGACAGCTAAAAATACATTAGAAAAACCATTAACGGAAAAAGAAAAAGAAAAAACGTTACTCCTCGAATGATAATTATGTCACAATAAAAAAGGTACCCAGACTTCCGCACAGGCTTTCCAAAAGCCAGAAGATAAAGAAGATAACGAGTAAATGCATTATTGGAAAACTATTATAAGTTCTAACCCGGCGATATTTTACAATATACTCATGAAAAATATCCAACTCAAATTGGCAAGTAAATGAGTCTGCAGATAATTAAAATGAAGATCTGTAAGGTCAGCCAAGTGGCTTTCTAACACCTAAAGAAAGAGGTCTTGGTACAACAAAATATGACGTACACTTGGCAACATGAATTTGTCAATTTATCTGTTACTATTACCATTGACCTCTAAACTCACCTCCATACATTACTCACCTCCTTGATAACAATTCAACAATGAAAATGGTGGAAAGCTCGCGTGAAAATGATCCCCTATATGCACATTGGATTGATAAAAACTACCAATAAGTTACCATACTAAGGTCCTACAGGAGCAATGCCTTTGGTTTTGGCTGCGGCAGTGGCTGCAGCTGCAGCGCCGGCTGCGGCAGCGGCCGCGGCAGCTGCTGCTGCTGCAGTTGGACTTGACGGAGGAGCTGGATTGGAATGTGATGTGCTCTCCTCAGTCACTAATTGAGGTTGCTGCTGCTGTATTTGTTGAGAATTGACCTGTGAAAGCAGGGCCTTTATCTGGTTTCCTGTCAGCGTTTCCTGCTCAAGTAATGCATTGGCAAGAGCATGAAGCTCTTTGTTGTGGGTGGTCAGAATCTTTTTTGCATTGTTGTAAGCCCTTTCAAGTAATTCTCTTACTTCCTTCTCAATGAGAAGCCTCGTTTCAGTGCTCATACTCTTCCCATTGTCATCATAGTTGTGGGTGACGAGCCCAACTTCTTTGCTCATACCCCACTTGGTAACCATGGCCCTAGCGAGATTGGTTGCTTGCTGGAGATCGTTAGATGGACCAGAAGTTACTTCACTTTCTCCGAAAATGAGCTCTTCAGCGACTCGCCCACCCATAGCAACATCAAGCCGAGCAAGCATCTTCTTACGGGACATACTAGTCTCATCCTTCTCAGGCAATTGAGCAACCATACCGAGAGCCATTCCACGTGGAACAATGGTTGCCTTGTGAACTGGAAGCGCCCCATCAGTATGAATAGCAACAAGAGCATGGCCACCTTCATGGTAGGCTGTAAGCTTTTTCGTCTCTTTGGATATGAAAGCTGATTTGCGCTCACTTCCCATCATGATCTTGTCCTTAGCGTACTCCAGATCAGCCAAGCTTACAGCTTTGGCACCATCCATTGCGGCCTTCACAGCAGCAATGTTAACCAAATTGGCAAGGTCAGCACCAGAAAATCCAGGAGTCCCTCTAGCAATGATCATAAGGTCGGCATCATCAGCCTTAACAACCTGCCAGATAGGATACGTTTTTGACAGAGATTAGAAAAGATGCTAAATAAAACCCTTTAAAATTGTAGTTGCATGATAAGTTGCTCCGACACGGCAATTTAGGTGCCGCAACCGTGTCGACACGACACTAGTATGGATGTGGGTATGGGATCCGTATTGGATCTGATCAAACAATTTTGGGTACTTTGACCGATGGATTCAAGACGAGATACAATTTAATTCCCGAAATCATAATCAAAACTAGGGTAAATTTGAAGAAATAACATACCTTATCTAGAAAATCAATCTTTTACTTGTCTACAAGTTGAGAATAAAAAAGAAATCCACACTTTACAAGCTATATATAAGTATTCCATAAAATTTCTCATAATTTAGAGATATTTTTATATTTTTCTTTTTTTGAATTATTTTTAGTAGGATCCCCCGTTTCTGTACTAGGATCCGTATCCCCGAATCTTAGAATTTACATCTCAAAGGATCAGACCTCTAAATCTGCACCAATGTCGGACACCCGCACTGGTGAATCGTGTCCAAGTAACTTAAGGTTGCATGTGCAGTTACCTATCCAGAAGAGAAAGATGGTCAAGATAAACCACACATAGTGGATCGTGTTTGAGGCTGACATGGCAACAAAGTTTTTATTTTATCAAGTCTACAACAAAAAGAGATTTAACACCACATAAATAAACAGTAGCCACTCACAAACCATGTCCAAGTAAAATGTGACAGGTCAAAAATGCCTCAAGGGAAGACGCCTACAATAGGAGACTGTTACGAGTAGGGAAATCTTAAGTGTAGCAGGACAGACTAGCTGCAGCAGGCATCTAGTTTCCAAATAGTTTGTATCACAGTATAGGTCAATGAAAAATAGATTCACCGCCGAAGAAAGGCGACGTGCACATGCATAATGAATTTCCAATCTAAATTGCTAAAAGAGAGATAGACATAAGGAAAATCTATCAGCTATTAAATAAACATTACGATAGATTCAGATAACTACCAATAGTTCGTGAGAACAATGACCTGGAAACTGCAGGGTTCAGAGAGGCCCAGTATTAAGAAAATACCTTTGACATGTGAGATTCCAGAATCTGCTTCCGACCTTCAACATCAGGATTTGGGACAACAATGTTGCGATCAAAACGTCCAGGTCTCACTAGTGCCTTATCCAATGACTCAGGGAAGTTAGTGGCCGCAATCACAATGATTCCATCGTTCTGTTTGAAACCATCCAGCTCAACAAGCAACTGATTCAAAGTCATCCTCATATATTGCTGGTCCTTTGGGTTACGGCTACCTCCAATGGCATCAATTTCATCAATGAATATAATGCACGGTGATCGTTTCTTAGCAGCTGCGAAAAGGTCTCTTACTCTCCGGGCTCCAACACCAACAAACATTTCTTCAAATTCACTACCACTGCATGAGAAAAAGGGAACCCCAGCTTCTCCTGCTATGGCTCTTGCCAACATGGTCTTACCAGTCCCAGGAGGACCAACAAGTAACACACCCTTAGGAAGCTTGCCACCAAGACGAGTGAATCGCTGCAACAAAATGTCAAAATAAGAAATTGTAAAATCAACTATCTCACAGCATAAAAAAAAACAAATCATCAAACGATAATGGTAAACAGAAGAAAATTAAATTAGATTTAATAAGATGTTGCACAATTAAGTCATAACCAAATTAGCAACCAAAGTAGAAATATATTAGCCAACAGCTCAAAAAAATTGGTATAATTCGAGGTGAGGAAATATCAGAACAGTTACCAACTTCCCTTCCAGAGTTTTGAAGAAAGATTGGTCATGCTTGTCTTTTTTTTTCTTTGATAAGGTTAAAGTTTATTATAAAGGTACCAAGATGGTACACAATAGTACAAGAGGCAGCACAGATAACAACAATCTCATACTATCCTCTCCCTCCTAAGTCCTAACATATCCAGAACGTCAATATATTGATTCTGATTTACTAAATTACTACAATTACACCAAAGATACAGATTATGAAGACGTGTATTCTTAATTCTAATAATGGCTCTTGATAGGAAGGTGTGGGGTCGAGCATTAGGGTTGTAGGTTAAGGGGTAGTCGAGCGGTTTTCCCTTTGTCCCGGTTTCCCTCTTTGTACCGACGAGTATGATGGTGTTTTGTCTAGCCCTGCTAGCGATTTATGTTGTGTTTCACACTTTTGCATAATATTTGTGTTACTGCTTTTCTATTTATTTGTTGTCTCTCACGTTGCTGATATTATTTTTCAGGTTTTGTTGTCACATATCTATTGTCTTTGAGCCGAAGGTCTCCCGGAAACAGCGTCTCTATCCCCTCCGGGATAGGGGTAAGGTCTGCGTACATTCTACCCTCCCCAAGACCCCACTGGTGGGATTTTACTGGGTTGTTGTTGTTGTTGTTGTTGTGCCCTTCAAAGCAAGCCTTGTTCCTTTCCAGCCATAAGGTCCACAGAATGCACAATGGTCTCCATATCTGTTTCAGTCTTCTAGATACTCTTTGAGATTGCCAAGCTTCTATAAGACCCCTTACTGTTTGAGGCATCACCCAAAAAATGCCACAAATACTGAAAAATAGATCCCAGAATTGCCTAGATACTCTGCAATGGAGGAAAAGGTGAATTACTGATTCCTGTTCCTCTTCACACAAGTAACATCAATTGCACAACCTGTAGCCTCTTTTCAGCAAGTTATCCTGGGTCAATCAAGCCTCCAAATAGCTATCCATCCAAAACATGCTACCTTAACTGGAGCTTTGCTTTTCCAAATCATCTTCAAAGGCCAATTAGCATCTGTGATTTGACTTTTCTACCATCACACTACAACAACCTTTCACTGAAAAAGTTGTATCCTTGCTGACACTCCATGAAAGGGTATCCACCTTGCGCTGATCAATTGAAACAGATTCAATTTGTTGGAGCAGGTGACAGAAATCCTCAACTTCCCAGTCATCCAAATTTCTTCTAATAACTATTTGCCATCCTGTATCTGAGTAGAAATCAGCAATGGATCCAGCCTTACTGACAGAATAGTTGAACAAAATGGGGAGCTTCATGTTCAGGCTCTCATCCCCTATCTTTAAATAAGCTTTTCATTAAAAAGCTAAGAAAACTGCCAAACTAACCAAATAATTTAACTTTCACCCGAGTCCTCATGTGGCTAACCTATGTGGCAGTCCCAACTTGTCCAACTCCCAAACAGATAGTGCAGTATCAAATACTTCTCCAATTAACTGAAGCTACCAACCCACACTCAGCTACAACTATTTTCTTTAAATGACGGTTGTTTGGGCCAGGAGATGCACACACCTCAACTAATTAACCGGACCACCCGCTATCTCCCACCGACACAAGTACCAGCTTACTTTATTAACCGAGGCTTAGAGCCTTAGACAGATGACGTTTTTTGACTTTGCTAGAATTTGAACCCTAGTCTCAAATGGTCCATTAATATGTTGACCACTAGGTCACACCATTGGATCCACGCTTAGCAACAACTATTTAAGCAGAATTAGCAGCTTAAGAACCTGTTAGATACTTTGCTTCTTGTTTTTCCCTCATTAGGTTTGTTCGTCAACTTCCCCATCCCTATCTGCAGCAACGATGTCTTATGATCCTCCATGTTATCATAATATAGGGTCGGCCAACCAGGTGAATCTCTCACATCACTTTAATTTTTCTCTCCCTTGCAGCCAAAGGCGGAGTCTGGTACTAGCAAATCCCCTTGCTAATTTGTAACCTCGCCACTTCTGACAGTTTCACCGTAACTGGATTACTGGTAGTCAAATGAGAGTGGAATAGGTTTATCACATCAGCCTGTAGAACAAGGTAACTGAATTTCCAACCGTATAATGCACCAAATCATTTGGTTCGGTACAGAACCATAAATCTAAGCAACTAACCGCACAACAGGGGTCCTAGCATACATTTCGATACAAGCCTTGATGATGTGTATATTATGACAGCATACTCCCCTGAGTTTCGAATATGTGGGCCAGCTAACTCACAGAGATTTAACGGTCATAAAAATGAAATAATGCATGATTCGGAACATGGATCTTTGGATATTGGATGGATAGCCCAATTTTAAACCAACCAATTGTAACCAGTGTTGTCAAAGGCGCGCTTAAAGCACGCTTAAGCCCTGAAGCGAGGCTCAAAACAGGTTGAGCGCTTCGCCTCGCTTTGCGGGCGCTTCAGTGTCACATCAAGGCTCTAAGGCATACTTGTCTTTGCCAAATGATTATAATCTTGAAAATGCGACATTAAACAATTGATATTTTGCTTTGTTGTACTTTTTTTTCAATTACTTTGTCCATATATTTGTTATTCATGCTTATAGTTATTAGTCTTGGACTACATATACATATTTTTACTTTTTCTCCAGTTGCGCCTTTTTTCATTAAAGCCCACGCTTTAGTTGCGGTTTGCGCTTAAAGCCCCAACGGAATTTAAAGCTTTTTTGCGCTTTTCGTCTTTGATAACACTGATTGTAACCTTGTTTTAATCAGGATTAGGAGCCATTTTCAGATAACCAAATCTTCAGTATTAAAGCATGTGGAAATCCAACTGAAGAATTGAATGATCAGAGGCTACTTATGAACCCAAGAGAAATGGCCCTTATAATGTTTTTGACGGTTCTCCTTCTATCCTTGCCTTTCTTGCCTTAATACCTAACATAGTGTGGATATAACCAGATGCTAAACTTCTCAGAATCTTTTCCCGACACTTGCTGCCAACTTTCCTATTTATTTTTTTGAATTAAGAAAAGGGAATATGTAAAGTCAGTACAGATAACTAGCAAAGCATAACTGATGTTCTCAGGTTACATGCATCCCTGCCAGATTCTTGGGTCATTTCCATCTTCCTTTGCTCTCTTTCATTGAACTTTTGTTGGGAAGAAGGAGCAAACTAAGTTAAAACAGGTCTAGCAGAAACACAGTCAGAAAAGATATATATCGACCCTCCATGAATAAAATCTCATATGTAATGTCAGAGCAATCTCATGCCATCCAGCATTATCTTTGCTAACTTAAATGGTCTTTGACACATGATAAATTAAGGATTTAGTTTTTCATGCCAAGATGGGAATATATTTCTTACTGGTTACTGCAAATACCTCCCATATTAACTCACCTTAGGGTCTCGAAGATAGTGCACAATCTCTTCCAGCTCCCCTTTCGCCTCATCAACACCCTTCACATCAGCAAATCTTGTATTGGTTTCCATAGTCGGCTGCACTTCCTCATTTAGACCAAGTCCTGAGGCAGTAAACATCATTAACAAAAAAAGAACTTCTATTTAAAACCAAATTCACCGGAACAAAAACCAGTCAAAATTACAGAGCTTCTATACCTTTGCTGATTCCTCTATCTTCAATGAGCGCACCAACACCTGAAATCAAGAGAAAGGCCAAACCAAGAGCACGGAATGTACGCCACAACTGTTCTTTGAAATGAGCCCCTTCAACAGCCACCATATGTATAGGAGCACTGGCAGTACCAAGAACGCCATCCTTCATAGCTTTCCCAGCATTCCTAAAAGCTGACAGAGCTCCTAAATTTGCTTCTTCCGCATGAGAGCTAGCAGTACCACCAATCCCTGAAAGACCTCTAGTCAGACACAACTTAGAACCTACTACCAACTTATCAAAAGCCTTAGTATCGAGTATGTAAGAAAACTAATTCTCAAAGCCAAGCCAAATTGACAGCCCAAGCTAATGAGAGACAAACTTTCTTATTACGTCTCACCTCTCTGCAATGTCCGGAGCAGCTCACTTTCATCTAGTCTATCAACCTTAACCAGCGCCTTAACATACTCTGAGAGTGCTGCTGGATTAGAATGAAGTGAAGGTTGACCTTCAAACAACCTTATGACTGCCTCTGGATCATTCTTATGATATAGCTCTCTGAGATACGCCGCATCAGTAGCTTCTTCTGTTTCACGTACTCGGCGGGCTAGGCTGCCCACATAACTTGATTGAAACCTTACCTTGGTTCTTGCAGCTCCATGTACTGCACAAAGAAGGGACACACTGGAGGATTACAACATGCTTTGCCCAGATAAAAGTAAGGTAATTATACTTTCAAAAGGAAAATTTATTGCATAACAGTACATCTCTTAATATAACATGAAGCAAAAGGTCAAGCCAAATATTGAGAAAAGGTGAAGCAACGAGAAGCGTCTTTCGGGATTTAAACATTTTACTTGCAATATTCAATGTACATTTTACTCTACCAAAAAAGTTGTCAGAAGGTCTTAATGTCAGCTAGTTGTCTGCAATTTGCCAAAAGATATAGAGGCTTAACATATTAGGTGATAAGCTCTTCATTTGCTCAAACTTTCACAAGACTAGGAACAGTGTTGTCAAAGGCTCATTTGAGACACGCTTAAGCCTTGAAGCTCAAAAAAGCTCAGGCTATGCGCTTCGCCTCACTTAGGCTGCGTTTTAGTGTAGGTAAGGCACTAAGGCCCACGCCATATTGCCTTGAATAGAGTGGTACAAAGCAATAAATATAATAGGTTAAAAAAAATTAATTTTTAAGAAAATCATTATGAGTGAAATTGTTACTTTTTTTTCTTGCATTACATATGTACTTCTATTTTTTTCGTCGTTGCGCCTTTTTTAACTAAAGCCCACCCTTTAATTGCGCTTTGCGCTTAAATTCCTAATAGACCTAGAGTGGGTTTTAGTGCTTTTCGCCTTTGACCACACTGACTACAAAACATACTAAAAAATATATAGCACCTAAGAGATAGCAAGTTTCATATTAGAAAGTCATATTACTCATAAAATGGGTTTGAACTTTCTCTTGTAAGCACAAAAAAGATCCTATGAAGGCAATTTAGGCAGCGGCAACACCATGAAACTTCTGTACCAAAGACGTTATCCATTTTCATATCATAACAATTTCGAGCACAAAATAAAAATTCTTCCCAGCAAACACAAGAGAGGAGGCCGACACTATAGAGAGACTTCGCCAGAAATATTACTTTTGAAATATTGTGCAGCACCAATTATTACTTTTTAAATAAGTATGTACTGCGAGAATTCTTTATCTCAAAGCAGTTTAGACAGGTTGGTACAAGGCAAATATTATTCCCATCTTAAGAAAATCTTATGTCCCTTCGATATGTATGTTACCCACATCTCCTGTCCTACTCTTCTACCTACCAACATTGTCAACTATATCTTCATTATTAAAGTTGCTCACTTCTTGACCTCAATTGTTGTCTGCTCTGTTTCATATTCTACTATAATCTATTTGTGTATTGCAGCTAAATTCTAGATTTGCTATTCTCAAGATCCCTTGAAGATTATTATTTTGAAACAGTACTGTTTACTTTGGTATTGTTTTTAAATGTATACCGATTTTGAATGTAAAAGATAAAACCTCTCTTTGATTAGTTTTGCCTAAATCGTTAGCAGAACCAAATCTAGCATGACGTGGAGGGTGAGAAAAGTGGGGGACACAGTTACCAGCATTATTTATGGTGTTCCATACATTGTAGGTATGTCCATAGTTCAGTCTAAAAAAACACAGAGGCCCGACATTTTGATACAACAAACATCTAGCTAAAAATATATACACACAAAAATGTTTAGAACATACCTCCATCTCCTATCGCCTTGCCAGAGGTAAGACAGGTTCTATTGAGCAAATAGTTTAGCGGCCTTAACTGAGATTGCTGCCTTTCAACCTGTATAACAGAAGTACAATAGCATAAAAGAGGAGAGCAAGGAAAAAAACCATTATACCAAGACGAAGATTACGCAAACCTTCGTACAGAAAACAAGCAGTGTAAGGGGGAAAAAAACTACAGCACACAACTTTTACAATTTAAGCAGCTCGGGAAAGATCTCTTTTTTTCTTTAAGGTTCACTGATACTGAACCAACATAGTAAGTGTGTAACATGGATATCTGTAAAACTATCATATGGAGCAAGATATGCTAATTTTACACATAAAAATCCAATCTTCCAGTTTCATAACCCAATATAACAACAAGCAAAGTAAAGCTACACAAGCAACATCATTAATACCCTATAACTGTAATAAGGGAAAGAAAAAGAGCAAACCCAATTTAAGAAGAGCTAATTACTCCCAAAAATTCAATTCTTGACTAAGGGGAACTTACAAATGTACCAAGATTAGGGTTTCTATGACCCAACACACCAATAAATCTCCAATTATCAATAAACCCAATAAAAATCAAATAAAACCCATCAAAGATATGAATCAAAGATTAAATCTTTGAAATAAAATCTTCTGATAAGAGTGAAAAAAGTACCTGTCTGAGAAGGCGCATTAAAGCCATCTCCAAAAGCAATAAAGATTTGATCTTTTCTTGGACCCCTTTTCACCTTTCTCTCAAAACCTTCCTCCTCTACTTTGTTATCTAGTTTCTTGGTGCTTCTACTGAATTAATTTTGAAATTTTTTGGTGATCGAAAATGGAGAGAGACAGGGGAAAGGGGAGGTTGATTTTCTTTTTCCTCCAGAGAAATACTTTAAATATTTATTGTTACTGGTCAATAAAAAATAAGTAAACGAACAACTTTTGGGATGGAAAAAGAATTTTTTTGGAAAGATCTCATAAAGGGTAGAAGAGAAGATTGAATTTGGAGGGGGTAATGGTGCTAACTTGTACACCGTGCGTCAAAGAGCACCTCTAGAATTTATTGCATCTACGAAGAGAAAAAAAGTGTTACTAAAAAATCTTGAAAGGTCTAGGTTACCCCTAATATCATTTGTTTCTCTTAACATTTTGAAAGAGTTGAGTACTAGGAGTAAGGGTGTTCATAAAAACCCGAAAAACCGAACTAAACCGAAAACCGAATCAATCCGACCAAAAAAACCGATACTTTTTAGGTTTGGTTTGGTTTTGGTTTTAAATTTTAAAAACCGATCAAATTTGGTTTGGTTTTGGTTTTAATTAAAAAATAACCCAAAAGAAATCGAATCAAACTCACTATAAAAGTAGCTATTTAAATTTATATTGCACCTATATATATGTATATTTTTATATGAAGTTTCTAAAGTTTTGTTACATATTAGCCATTTGTTTTTTAGTCTAGTTATTTGCTATTATAATAATCTAATTCTTTGTCTTCTAGTTTGATTGGTAGTTTCTTTTGCTAAGTACAAGAATTTATTTCATGTTAAAAATAATTGATTCTTAATTGAGTACTTAAATTATTCATCACTGTTTGAGTCAATTATCATCAATATATCTTGGTAAATGATAGATTTCTCAAAGAGCAATTGATTTGATAGCGTTACGTTGAAAATGTAGTTGCCGGAATACGTGTTTGCTAGTGTATGTCTCATATTTAAGAAAAACCCGATAAATAACCGGAAAAAATGAAAAACCGACAAAAATCGAATCGATAAAAAACCGACTTAATTGGTTTGGTTTGGTTCTAATATTTGAAAAATCGACTTACTTGGTTTGGTTTCTTTTTAGGGAAAAATCAATCCAAACCGAACCATGACCACCCCTAACTAGGAGTATGTAGGGCGGTCTGAGGTGAGGGTATTACCTGTATTCGTACCAATTGGTAACGATATACTAGATCGTACCTGTCACGGCCCAAAACCGGTCCAGGTCGTGATGACGCCTAACGGTGGCGTTAGGCAAGCCAACGAACAACAACAACAATGAAAGTGCGGAATACAATAACGACATGGGGCAAGGCCGTAGAAACAAGCTGAACCA